>WOFM01000638.1:463705-609400 GCA_011428145.1 Ericerus pela
TTTTTTCTCCTCAACATCATAAAAACAGCTGATGAAACATAATTATTACACATTTTTTGTTAGTTTTACAGTGGGTTAACAATCAATATTATGTTAAATATTCAAATTGTGGTTAAATTTTGACTTTTCATATTTTAATGTACGGTACTTTGAGATTAATTTTTTCATTGAACCAATCCCTTAACCCCAAGTGGCTTCAAAATGGGGCCAAATTTTGACTTTTCATATTTTCATATGTGATACATCAAGGGATAAGTAATTTGAAGGGCTGAATTCAAATCTGAGATTAATTTCCTCACTGAACCAATCCCTTGACAACAAAGAGCTTAAAATGGAAGCCAAATTTTAACTTTTCATATTTGAACATGTGATACCTCTCTGGATATATTTTTTGAACGGCTGAGTTCAAATTTGAGATTAATTTTTTCATTAAACTCATCCTAAGGGTCTTCAAAATGGGGCAAAACTTTAACGCTTCATATTTTAATGTGTAATACATCATGGGATATGTTTTTTGCAGTGCTGAGTTTAAATTTGACGTTAATATTTTCATTTGATCCTTTTCTTGACTCAGAGGACATTTTGACTTTCAATATTTTAATGGGATTCATCATAAGATATTTTTTTTTAGGTGCTGAGTTCAAATTTGAGATTATTATTATTATTATTTTTTTTAGTTTATTCTTTGACCTTAGGTGATTTAAAAGGGAACCAAATTTTTACTTTTCACATTTTAATGTGTGATACATCATCAGATATGTTTTTTGAGGTGCTGAGTTCAAATTTGGGATTGATTTTTTTCTTGAACCCATTTCTTTACCCTTAGGAGCTTTAAAAGTTGGCCAAATTTTGACTTTTCATATTTTAATGTGTGATACATCATAGGATATTTTTTTGACGTACTGACCTTGAATTTGACATTAATTTTAATTTAACTCATTCCTTAACCCCTGGTGCTTCAATAGAGGGTCAAATTTTGACTTTTCATACTTTAATGTGTGATACATCATGGGGTATGTATTTTAAGGTGCTGAGTTCAAACATGAGAATAATTTTTTCATTGAACCCATTCCATGACACTAAAAGGTTTCATCATGAGGGGCTAAATTTTGTAAATCAAATTACTATCACACTCAACTAGTATCTACTGACACATGGTTGGTCACTGATTCAGGTTGTGTTCCTTATGGCTTGTTTACTCTTGGCGTGTAAAATTCCATTACATCGATTTGGGAATTGCACTGAAATATTTAATAAATTAATTCTATCCATGTTGGTCAGGAATCCCCATTAATCTCTTTAATGGGAGTCCAATCCCCTCATTAGCCTATTGGTATCGTTGATCACTATCATCAACTTTTCTAAGTCATATTTGGAGTATGGGAAATTTTAACCGACAGCTGACCATGGGTCAAGTACATACTAGTGGAGTTTGATAGTAATTTGATACATTATATATTTAGTATTTATGTAGTATGGTTGAGAAATAGCATTTTTTCCCACTAATTTTATTTAGCTCTTAGAAAGCCATTAGAAAACTTGTTTTCAAACTTTCAGTTCATTTTTCAGTTGTTTTCTAATTAGTGTACCTATTCTGTTAAGACTGGTGATTTTCATTTTTTCTCCAAAAATTTCATTATTATTTTATTTGATTCTTTTTTGTGATTAATATTGAAACATTTAGAATTTAGAAGTAGCTAGGTATCGATAAATAAAATATGAAAAGTCAAAATTTGGGCTAAGGGTGAAGCAATGGGTCAAATGGAAAAATGAATGTCAAATTTAAACTCAACTCCTTACAAATCAATCTCACAGTAAAATATGATAAGTCAAAATATAAGCCAATTTTGAACCCTGCGAGCTTCAAAGAATGAATTGAATGAAAACATTAATGCAAAATTGAAATGTGTCTCCAAAAGCATATTCTATGATGTACCACACAATAAAATATGAAAATTCAAAATGTGGCAATTTTTGAATTCCCTGGGAGTTTAAGAATGGGTGAAATAAAAAACTGAATGTCAAATTTGAACTCAACACTTCAAAAAAATATACTTTGTGGTATATCACATATTAAAATATGAAGAAAACTCACAATTTGGATCCTCTTTTGAAGCACCTATGGTTCTAGGAATGGGTCAAATGAAAATATTAATGTCAAATTTGAATTCAGCACCTCAAAAAACTTACACATTTAAATATAAAAGTCAAAATTTGGCACTATTTGATACCCTAGGTAGTACACTTTGTATATGGTTAGGCAATAAACTGGCTGGCTACCGGTACTAAGATACAATTTGGTTACCCTAAATGCAACTTTCATTTTGTTCCATAAACCGTGTGTAGGTATAACTTACTTACATTCAACAGCCACAGTGGTGACTTCCAACAGAAACTGCAGTGGTTTCTTGGGGTGAAAACACTCAGGCATGAAAACACTTATCATAAGTGGGAAATTTACCTCCAATTCAAAAAAATTTTACCCAAATACCTACAGATAGGTCAACAAACTTCAAACAATCATGGTCAAACATGAAAAACACCTTGTGATCGGAATAATAAATTCTGCAAACACTTCTGTCTAAAATTTGGTAAGCTCAATTTCCAAAAATTGAGAAACAGCAAAATAATAAGGAAAATTATGTTAAAAAGAAATGAAGGAGCACAAGTACCTGGAAATGTAAAAAAAAATCCAGAGAAAAGAGTTAAGATTGGATGCTGAAAAACAAGCCCAATTAAAAAAGAACTATTTGATCAATACATGAAAGAAATCATAGAGAAAGCAATATCTGAATATGACAAAAGGAAAATTGACAAAAATAATGAATCTAACTCCCAGAGTTTCTCTAAAAAGATGTAGAAACCTGGTTTATACAGCTGACAAGCAGTTTCCAACTTGAGGAGATTCCTCAAGAACATAGATACAGACAATTATGCGGAAAAATGCCTGCAAAAATAATAAAAACTAGTCCAAATATTATAGAATGTCCTGTCAAAGTAGAAGACTAATATCGTTGGTTCAAAGAAAAAATAATAACAGTATTTGGCAAAACAGTTTGAGAATAAATATGAGAATAGATGAGAGGCATGTCTATTGAAAATGACAGGCCTAGTATTCATGGCTAAGTTAACAAAAAAAGGTGATAACCACATTTCACCATTGGTTAATGCTAACTGATTTTGCCAGCAACTACCAACATCAGTTGTGCAGTCATTTGGAGCTCTAAATCTGACAAATAGTACCAGTGATGAAACCTTAATAAATTTGGCCAAAGCAGCTGAATAAGTATTAGAATACTCAGATAAAACTGTAGTTAGTGCCACATCAGCAGAAAAATCTGAAATAGAAGAATTGAGAGCCAAAATTGGTGCATTAGAAATGGAAAACAAAAATAAGAATAACAACAGCAGCAGCAATTACAATGGAAATCGTAACAACCATTTGAAACGTAGAAACTGGAGAGAAAGAAACTCAAGATCTCACAATCGTAGAAACTCCAATAGTAGAAAAAATAGCCCTAGCAGAATGCCACCAGAGAGGTCTAAATTTAGACCAAAATACCAAAACCAAAACTAGCGAGAAGACTATTGTTTTCACCATAACAAATAGGGAGAAAATGTAAGGACTTGCGTAGTAACTTGTTGATTCTATGCTGAAAGAATGATAAAAGATGAGCAAAAGAAAAAAAATTGCTCTCAGAATTGGACAAGGTAAGATAATCAAAATGAATCTCCAAGCAAGTCAAACTAGAGAGAGGGGTTGTATCAGCGGCAACCAACCTTTCAAAAAATGAATCTTGCCGCCTGTTCTCACAGGAGAGGTCAAAAAAGAGGGAATTTCTTATAGATACTGACAGATATAAGTTCACTGCCAGCCAAAATAAAATGCAAGAAATATACTCCAAAATCCCAATTAAATGCAGTAGATAACCATAGTTTCTCAGCATAAGAAACTAATGAATACAAAATAAATCTCAGATTCAATAAAGATATGAAATGGACTTTCACCATTAGCAATGTTAAACACCCTATATTAGAAGCAGATTTCTTAGCTCATTTTGGATTATTAATTGATCTCAAAAATAAACAGTTAATAGATTCAACAACTGGTAAATATATCAAGGGGTAAACAAAAAACTATCAAATCTTTAAAATAGTAGATGTGTGCATGCAACCTAATGATAATTTCATTAAAGTATTAAAGGATTTCACAGGAATAACCAAACCAACTTTCAATCCAAATCCTACATACAAACATGACATAGTTCATATAATTGAAACTGTAGGACAACCCTGTGTATCAAAAGCAAGATTCTTAGCTCCAGACAAATTGAAAATGGCTAAGGATGCATTTGATAAAATGGTAAAAGATGGAGTCTACAGACCTTTAAATATCTCATAAGTTCACCCATTCACATGATCTCAAAGCCAACTAGAAAATGACAACTAAACCAGATTGATATCCAGTTCCAAACATTATGTATTTCAATATAAACATGAAAGGAAAAGATCTGTTTACAAAAATTGATATTAACTGGGCTTTTCACCAGATACTGATGGTTAAAAATCATATTGCAAAAACTGCATTGATAACTCCATTTGGCCTCTTTGAATATCTCAAAATGCCGTTTAGACTTAGAAATACCATATGCTTATGCATACATTAATGACATCTGCATAGATAGTGATGGTATTGAAGAACATGAGAAGAAAGTAAGAACCATATTACAGTGTCTACATGCAGCCAGTTTTACTATCCATCCTGGTAAATGCGAATATGCAAAACCAAATATTGATTTTCTCAGGTACAACATTACCTCTGCTGGTATTGCTCCTCAAAAAGTCTGGATTTAGCCAATTTTAAAATTTTTTAAACCAAAAATAATCGCCAAATTTAGACAATTTTTAGGAATGACAAACTTTTACTGATGTTGCATCAAAAATGCAGTTGCCAAACAAGGAAAACTATTTGATCTAATTAAGACAAATAAAAAGGGTAGTAAAACCCCTGTCATTTGGACAGAAGATGCCAACAAAGAATTTGAAATCAAAAATATGCTAGCTAATGCAACTCTGATAGCTCACACAGATGATAATCTGCCTTTATGCATACCAACAGACGCATCAGATTTTAAAATTGGTGGAACATTGTACCAAACCAAAAATGAACAAAATTAGTTATTGGCATTCTTCTTGAGGAAGTTATTAAAGGCTGAGAAAAATTTGGGTCATTCAGCTGCTCAATTAGCATTCAGTGAGAAATTGTGCGATCAGGGGATTTTTTCTACAAATCCAAAGAAATTAACCCTAAAATATTAGTACAAAATATAAAAGACGATGCAAGTCAATTTTTGAAACAAACTAAAACCCATGGCCAACCTAATACCTATGTCTCAAGACACCTAGCAACAATCACGCATGTGTTTCTATGAGGGAAGGGATGAAAAAGGTTTTGCAGAAATCCTACATCGGACCCTACAAAGTAGTGGATAGAACAGAAAAAACATTTACCCTACTGATAGCCAGAAAAGAGAAAAGGTCTCCATAGATTGTGTTAAACCAGCATTCTTGATAACAGAAGAAAAAATTGTTATCAGAAAACACAAATGAGAAATTAAGAATGAAATTGAAATCGACAATCACAAAATAGTCAAAAACAAAAATACACAAAAAGTGTATAATAAAACTGTCGAACAAAATAACAACATAATTATAAAGGAGCTAAACACACACCCAGAAAAATCACAACAAAAAACATAAAGTGATAAAGTCAAAATAAATCTGGAAAATCGGGTTGAAAAAAAAAAAAAAAAAAACCAAATCCAAAACGATTGTTAAATTTAATAACAATGTACAAAAATATTACTATGACCCTAATGTGCCAATAAAACCTAAAACAAGATGCAGGCCTAATGGTAGTAATAAAAAATGAAATAAATTCCAAGCAGTCGATAACTATAATTAACAAGTGAAAAAATTAAATTAAGAAGTAAAAGGAAGAAGTCAATGAGCGCTAAAAAGAAGCCACAGAGTGAGAAATAGTTATTTATGATACAAGTGTATAAAGTAGGTGATTTTTACAGCATGAGCCGAAGGCGAGTGATGCAAATCACTTGAGTATCAATTACCTACTGTATACACGTGTTTCACACACTATTTTTTGCAACACCTCCCCCTCAAAAAAAAAAAGAGAAAAATAAATAATTTTGCAAATGGGAAACATAAGTGCAAACTATCTCCATTCTTTCAATGAAGCCTCGTGGCGTAGTGGCTAAAACGCTGGCCTTTCAACACGGAAGTCAGAGGTTTGAATCTTATAGTTGAGACTTTTCCAAAACAAAAAAAATGAAAAAAAAAATGAAAGAAAATGACGATGATGGCTAAGTGCAGTAGAAAGACCAGGGTATAAAATAACGCATGCCCTTAAGAGGCGATGTATGACGTACCTAAGTACTTTATAACATCGGTCCTTAATGATTCAAAAATTGCCTGCTTTATTTATACAGCGTCAAGGTGCGTATAAAAATGGTGTTTATAAATGAGTGTTGCAAAAAATAGATTAAAGAATGAGAAAAGTGGGAGTTCTGAAATTGGCCTATTTCATCAACACTATACCATGCCTCGAAAATACAGTATTTCGCACATCGAGTGCAAAAACTTGTTTTCATCTTTTTTTTATTTTTTATAAAATTGTAATATCAAAGGAGCTACAAGAATATGACAGCTAGAATCGTACATTTAGAATGGAAGAACTAAGATATTCATACGACCAATTCAACGTCAAGATAGTATATTGTTAAGGAAGACAAATTTTCGGACCACGAGATGAATTCGGTACGATTCTTAAATAGGGTCGAGTAAAAGCTGATAGCTCAAAATTCCAAAAGAATTGTTGATTTTTCTGATTCTACAACTTTCTGAACTTTTGCAACACAACTTTATATTGATGCAGTTAAACGAAGAAGCGATAAAAAAAAAGTTTACTGTGGAGAATACTATCTCGGTAATCCTGCATAGTACCTAAGAAACAAAAAAAGTAAAAGACCGACGGGAAGGTCCAGTTTCACAATTTTATAGAAGAAAGAAAACTAAATATTTTCAAAAGCAGGAAACATTAAAACTTAGAATATTTTACTTTCAAAGATACCTATGCTCAAAGGATCACTAGATTTAAATACTTCAAATTAAAACATTTCAGAGAGAACCGAAGGGTATGATGACGAGCGAGGGTTCAGTCGCTCGACATCATCGGAAGTCAAACTAGAAAAATAAAACCAGCGAAACGTATTAACACGTCATTATTTTCAGTTCTCCATCAAACACACCCAACAAGGCAAAGAATTCCCAACGACAAACAGCTCAGCTCGTAAAACCGTTTCCAAGCAGGCTTACGGTATCCGAACGATTCAACTATTTCAAAATAACAAAAATTCGATCAAAAATCGATGAAAAAGCCGTAAAACAATTTTAACGGTCTGAAATCGTCGTAAATGAGAAACAAATAGCTCGTATACGCGATGAAATAACAAAATCAACTTTATCGTACAATTCATGGTCGCTGTGGTGTAAATATTTCAATCTCGACAACAACACATTGTTTCAATTTAAACACAAACGCATCGAATTTAAACTTTCCATGTTCTTGATGAAAATGGAAACAGCAAATTGAAGTAACGACCTATCACATATATTCGACGAAATACAGGAATACACCCCTTAAAAATAGAGAAAAAATTGATTTATCATTTCTCCCAAATCTCATGTAAAATTTAAATGACAGAGCATCAAGATAAGGCTGAACCACAGTTTCTTACTAATTCATTACAACTTATCGAAACTCAAAAAAAAAACATCTATTTTGCATTGTAGAGATCGGCAGAGTTGAGAATGATTGGCTAGTAGTGACTAAGGACTCAGCCCCCATCTCAAGCTTCATAGCGAAATTTCGCCTATGAGTATAGGCATGCGATAATGAGCAGAATTAAGAATTCGATACATACAACTTACACTATCAGAAAAAGCATCTAAGATACAGGAATGTTAACGACAAGCATCAACTTTCATGAAGATTTAAACTTAAAAATTCCGTTGAAGGATCAATAAATTTTAATACTTCGCAAGTAAACTGGAAACTGAATTGAAAAGAAGATTTAATTATAATATTTACATCAAGAAAACATTTCTGGTAAAAAAATCTGTGGAACATGTCCAAACGAATCTGATAATCACGACTGGAACGAGGTCAAAATTTGTTTCACACCGACTAACTTATTTCAATGAAAAATATACTCAGGGTTGAGAATTGAAAATCAAGTCGATTGAGAAATTTCAAAATTGTGCGTTCAAAAACCAATGCGAATGAAAGTTAGAATGTAGTTATAATTTCTCAATTTCATTTTAACATAATAAAAAAAAAAGTCAAGACAGTCAACAAATTGATAAATAAGTTTATATTAAAAACGAATTTTTGAAAGATAGCTTTTATTTATTTTTTTCAGCTTCAGCTTCATGCGAAATAAATATTATTTCGTTTCCGAAGGTTGGCTAGAGTATTGGTAAATTTTAAAATCGCAGTAGTGAGTAGAATAAAAGCTTATAAAAAGGTAGGTAGGTCTAGGTATCTATGATTTTCATCACGAAATTTTGACGTCCAGTATACTTAGTACATATGTGTATATATATATATAATAGATTAATGACCTACTATGCACATTACACGAAATAGTTCAACGAACTTCTGATTTTACTAAACCATAATGAAATTAATTTGGAAAACAAATTTAATGCATCAAAATTCCGATGAAACTTTGAGAACTTTTGTGAACTCAAAAACATCACAACCCAACTTGTCAATGTCAGTTAGCCGATTATTATAAAATTTAAGAAAGCAAATATAGGGATGAAAGAAAAAAGCGGGTGCTTGACAGGAGCCACGGCCATGGGTTTTTTGGTCGTAGAAAAAATAGCGTGGCTATTTGGTGTTCCTTGTATCGAGTAAAAAATTTTTTTAAAGACGCTGAAAAGCATGAATAGGGAATACTTTATAATTCAATTTTGAAAACGGAAATAACAATTTTACAGTTTTTTTACAGGTAACTTAAAATTTAAAGTTGTTGGACTTATTCTATTAATTTAATATGTATTTAATTAACTTTTTTTACAAATTTCACAAAAATCAGTAGATCTTTCATAGAAGAAACTAGACACCTCGTGGAATATTGCAGCACGTCCGGCCATCTTGCGTTCATGCAAATGGCTCGAAATTGCAGAACTTACGTCTCTGCTGTACCAGTACACATTTTCTTTTCATAACATTTGTATCGCAGGAAATCGATTAGAAAATACAATGATGGTATCACAAACTTAAGAAAGAATGAAAGGATGAAAATAATTTCAAGAGAAAATTGGATGCACCGATCCTGTTGGTAAATATTGATGGTTAATAAAATCCTCGTCAAGGCTCTTATCTCAGTTTTGTCAATCTTAGATTTCGCATCCCTTAATTTCAAAAGGCATTATAACTTCACTTTTATTTCCTACGTTTCAAAAAGTACTCTCAAAATTCTGAGTGTCCGAAAAAGTGTAGATGCGACTTCATTCAATAATTTGAAAACAATAATAGCTGCGGAAAAAAACTGGGTTGATGAGAGGAAGGTCCAAAGAGTTTAACAAAATATTGTTCAAGGCCATATTGCGAAATTATGAACGGTACTCGCATAAAAAACCATAATTAGTAAAGAGGAAAGTGTGTTAGGTTTTGAAAAAATAAAAGAAAAAATAACGGCCACCTCAAATGAAGTCAAACCCATACAAGCACCCCTGGTAAAAGTTTTCAATAGTAAATATTACTTGGACTGGAGACGAATGATTATTTCAGCAATTAGGCGAGCTGGGTATTACAACATATTTGGGGAACATGAATTCTTAAAATAATACATAACTCATATTGATGATTTAAATTTCCAGCCAGATAGCAAAATGATTAATTACTGTAAAGTGCAGGATAATGCAAAGGCATTCGTACTTAAGAGAGTCTCAATGGATATTATAAAACAAATAAGAGATTGTAATACTGCAATAATGATGTTAAAAAAAATTAGATAATATTTATGATACAAAAACATCTGTTACAGCCAACATGGCCAAGGCAAAATGGACAGAGTTTAGATTCCAACCAAGTGGTAATATGAGGGGTTTTTTAAAAAAATTGGATGAACTCGTAACTGATGTTAGAGATAGTGTAAAAGAAGTAAGTGAAGAGGAAGAATTAGAAAATTTACAATTGGCATTGTGTTATGAGCAAGCTTTAGCCAAGATGCAATTTGAAAATTTACCCATCAGAGAACATAATATTGATAATTTTAAGAGAATATTAATGGAAGATGCAGACCAAAAATATAGGGATCAAACGTTGAAGAAACAAACAAGTAATAATAATACACAAAATTATAACAATTAAAGAAATAACCCCGATAATAATAATAATAATAATGGTAATTATAGAAATGGGAATCAGAATTATAATCCTAACACAAATAATACGAATCCTAATAATAATAATAATGGAAATAATAATAATACGAATAATAATGGATCGAATAATTATAGAGGAAGTCACTATAATAATAACTATCGAGGAAACAACTCCAGAGATAATAATTATAAGGACAATAATTGAAATTATAACCCAAATAATATCAAACGCTATAAATGTAACCAAAATGGTCATGTAGCACAAAATTCTAATAATAATAATATATAGAATAATAATGAAAATGTTAATAAAAACCAAAACAATTATCCACCGAAAACAAATATTAATCAAACAAATGCAAATAAAAAGGAAACTCCCGAGCAACAAGTAAAAATGTCTTGCATAGTTAAAAAATTTTCATCTGGTCAGAAAGAATGGCTATTAAATAAATAAATTAAAAATAATGAATACAACGAAAATTACACTTCATTAGAAAATAGAGCAATTTTGGATGTGGCAGCTGAGATACATTTGACCTCGGATTTAAAAAAATTAACAGAGGTAAAAAAATTTGTTACCCCAATAAAATTGCAATGTGCTGGAAAAAATGCATTTTTGTATGCAACTCACATAGGAAAAATGATAATAAAAATAGAAAACTCCCAAAAACAGAAATCATTGATAGAATTGAAAGATGTGCATTATGTACCGGATTTAAATATGGATATAATTTCAGCAATTAAAATTACAAATACTGGTACAATAAATATAAATTAACAAAAGGATATTGCGAATATATAATTTATAGAAAACAAAGAAATATTAATAACTGCCTTAAAGGAAAATGGAATATTTTACATACATTACAATGTCAAAAATAATTTATGTAATATAAAAAAATAATAATAATAATAAATATGATGAACAAGATGAATATTCTACAAAAATTTGTGCACCTGTAACTCAAAATTATGTGGATGAATGGCACAATTTTTCTGTAGAATTAGAAATTGAAGAAGAGGATAATAATAGCATAACCTATGAAGATACAGCTTTATCTCAGGGGGGTGAAGATGAAATTATTAATAAAAATAATAATAATCTTTTTGAACATACAACAAATGATGATGAAATAATTAATGATAATAATAATACTGATGATGGAAATGAAGTTCAACCACATAATAATAATAATTTAAATAAAAAAATTTTAATACATAGAAGGTTAGGACATTTAAATGCACGATATCTACAAAAATTAAAAGGTTTATCAGTAGGAATACCTAAGAACATAAACTTTAGGGATGATGATTTTAAAAATTGTCAAATATGCTGCATAGCAAATAATACAAGATTAGGTCACAATGGGATTAGAACAAAACCAACAAAAAAATTGGAGATAAGCTTATCGGACATAATGGGTCCATTTACCCCCTCCATTGTAAACCAAAAATATATTTTAACCTTTATTGATCACTATTCAAAGTATACGTTTGTTATGCCACTATCAAATAAAAATCAGGTAACAATAGAATTCAAAAATATTATAATTTCCATGCAAAATAAATTCCCTAATTCTCCCAAAGGAACAATTAGGTGTGATAATGCAAAGGAATACATTGATGCTAGAATAACTGATTATTGTACCAAAAATGGCATCACAATAGATTATGTAGTTCCTTACTCCCACAAACTAAATGGTGTAGCCAAAAGGCAAAACCAAACATTAATGAGGAGACTGAGAGCTATGCTTATTGATGCAAATTTGGATATAAAATATTGGTCATATGCAGTAGTAACATCAGCTTACCTAAGAAATAGATCTCTCACAAAAGCAAATCCTGAATATAAAACTCCATAGGAAATGTTTTATGGGATAAAATCAAATTTAAAAAATTCAAGTCTTTGGATCGCTTACCTACAGGCATATTCCTATAGAAGTGTGAAAGCAAAATACTACCAAAGCTAAATCAAAATCTAAAAATAAAATTGATCCAAAATTGGCACATAGGGCGGAGAAAAATATAATGATGGAGTATACTAACACTGGTTATTGTTTAAGGGACCCCTTTGATACGAAATCATATATAGCATGCGACGTTGAAGTAGATGAATCCCAAAATATTAAATCTCTCGGAATAACTGAAAAACCTTTAATTATTAAACCGGCAAACTACACACATCATTTAGGAATGATAAATCCCGTTATAATGAATATTAAAATAAATTATAATAAAACATATATAGAGGATTGTGTACCACTAAATACAATGAAATTAATAACAATCCCTTTTGAGAACAATGGATTGTGACTTCTGATTACCCGTAGCCTTCTCTTTCACGTCACCACCGAATTTATACTATTATTACGATAGGGAACGGCTCTCGAACCTTAAGATTATATTACTGATAAGCTGAATGGGAAATACATCGATTCCCCAATGGAAATAAATTCCCCATTTCTACAAAATGGTGAAGACACGTCGATTAACTATGATTTAACGATGTGGTGACGTGTATAATTACGATTTTCGATCATCGGTGAACCAATTTTTATCTTTCTCGACTGTTCATGATTTTGGTTCAACTGTGAACAGTCAGTCTCATTCTATATGTGATAGTTTCCATTTGTCGTGAATACGAAATATTATTCACGACATAATACAGCTTTTTAATATTACGTCAAGTCACCTTTTTAAATTGTTTTCACTGATACTTCTCAAATGTGAACATCGATAGTAAAACCAAATAGTTCGCGATACTATTTCTCCGATTTTGAAGACGAATACTCAACCGAAATCTGTTGGTTCACCGAACTTTGAGAACCATGAGGCGATACGATTTGTAACCTGCACAACCTGATACTAGTTACCATATTTGTAAGTAACCTTTTTAACTGTAATAAAACATAAACTGTGATAATGGGTCGGCCAACTTATTTATTTCCGATTACCTAAAATTGCCCAACATACTTCGTAGGCCTTGGGGGCTATCGCTGGTAGGCTGGTGACCTAACTGTTTGAGCTGACTTGTGGTCTTGACTCTATGATTAATCGAGACTTATTGATATACTTCGAATCGTGATATCAATCCCCATACTTGGAATGTACGTTCGTTTTCGGACATCACAGGATTAAAGCCATATGTGGGGACATCACTCGTATGAGGTAATAGGGGCTTGCACCCCTTGACAACAGTTGCTACCCAAAGGCTGGGAATAATCATCTACATGATGTAAAACATATACACACTGGTGCGTTTGTATGTTTGTACCTGTAGGTACGTACAGGTAAGATACATTGCACAGGCTGAGATCAATTACCTGATAACAATCTCGGTGATGTCACGGCCCGGTACCAAATGCACTGCGTTGTTTCTTATCACCTCAACAGAGGCAAGAAACGATGTAACGTATGACATAATTACGTACATATACGTATGTATGTGTGTCTGTGTGCGTGTGCCAAATTCGATATATAAACTCTCGAAACTGGCTACAAAATTGCCAGTGTTTGCCGAGGATTTGGCTCTCCCATATTTAACCAGTATGAAGTGGCAGAACACTCAAAATACTGTTGAAGACCTTCTTGTGTGAATATCTCTCACGACAAGGTATTCCACACCATAGATGATGCGTTTAATTCATTGGATGACATGAAGGTCTGGGAAATAGTAGATTATGATCGTCAAAAGTTGATAGATACACGGTGGATATGTACCATAAAATATGACAAATTTGGAAATCCAAAACCAAAGGCTAGATTAGTAGCAAGAGGTTTCAAAGACAGGACAGAATATAATATCACTTAAACACATGGTCCTGTAGCCTCGATTAGTACAATTAGATGGTTACTTTCAACAATTAATAAAAATAATTTAAAACTCATCCAGTATGATGTAAAAACTGCTTACCTAAACTCTCCAATTATTAAACCAATATATGTAAGAAGACCTGAGGGCATCAATACAGGATCGAATCAAGTTCTCGAATTGGAGAAGTCCATATATGAACTGAAGACTTCTAGTACATCTTTGTACAACTTGTTAGATTCAAAAATAAAAGAAATGGGATTTAGCAGGACAAAATCTGATAGATGCTTATACATAAAGAATAATGGGGATGAAACAATATATTTCCTCACATATGTAGACGATATATTAATTGCGTCTAAAACACAAATGTCAATAACAAAAATAAATGTGGAATTACAAAAAACATTCACTATAACAATAATAAATAACCCTAGATTTTTTGTAGGACTTGAAATAAATAGATGGATAGAAAATAAAACAATAACACTTACACAATTTAAACATATTGAAAAAATTATTAAAAAATATGGTATATCTGAAACCAAAGTTTCCAATACCCCAATGGAAACAGGATTAAAAATAAATAAAAATGAAAATGGGAAGGATGACACTAGAATATAGGTCCATGATAGGAGGATTGTTATATTTAGCAAGACTAACTAGACCAGATATTCTGTTTTCTGTCAACTTTTTCTCTAATTTTCAAAATTCATCGAATGATAACTTGAAAAATTACGTGAGAAGAATATTTAGGTACATTAATTCAACAAAAAATTATTCATTAGTATATAAATCTGAAGGCGATGGAATCCAGGCTTATATAGATGCCTCATATGCCCCACAGGTAGATGATACACCCATAAATATTAACAATTTACAAAAGGGAAAATCTATTTTGGGTTATATGGTATTTGCAAATGGTGACTTGGTGGACTGGAATTGTTCTAAACAGACTATCCATGCTTCATCAAGCACAGCTGCAGAAATCATAGCTGTTTTTGATACATTAGATATTATTAAAGTAATACAATATATGTACTTCGAAATATTTGATAAAAAATTAATAGTTGATATAATGGAGGATAATATTTCGACTCAAAAAATATGTTCTGGAGTAAGTCAAAAGAAATCGAGAGCATTAATGATCAAATATTATTCAATTTTAGAGGCAATTGAAGAAAAAATAATACATTTCAGATCAGTAAGTTCAGAAAATCAATTGGCTGATATCCTCACCAAATTCCTCTACAGAAGTAAACTTGAAAATATAATAATAAAAATTCTAGAAAACACTAATATCTACACATAACAGTAAAAACGTTTATTTCAGAAAAATACCCATACAATATAGGAAGTTGTACCAAAGTCAAAAGTCGAAGTTGAAACAAGTCTAAAACATGTAAGAAAAATACCCCTATATAATGAAGAATAAAAACTCACGCCTGTAATAATTTGAGAACATACTTGCAAAAATAAATACTCGCATTTCCAAAAATCCTAACAAAGAAAACCGCATCAAAATTGGACAAGTTTGAACCCTTAAAATCCAATAATAGAAAATACTCTCAACTTCAAACCCAGTGTGAGAAAAATACACACAAATTCTCGCACACCACAAAAAAGAAAAAATATCATACAATAAATACGTACAAGATAAAATTCACGCCTTTTCTCATATCTCATTACATGACCGCAAACATGATTGTAGATTAGAAAAACTCTCGCCTTCTTATCTTTTACTAAACACACACGATGGGGCTTCAAACACAATAGCAAACACAAAGGTAATTGATCCATACGATGTATACTATTCTACCAATTATTTCCTGCATGCAATCACATAGATAATCTATAACGCAACGTTTTTATCGCATGCATTCCTGTACCTTATACTCTTTTATTTTTTTGTTGTTACTTTATTTCTTTTTCCTTTATAGATACCAATACACGAAACTTCATATTTCTTTGATGAATCATATGTTACCATTTTGCGATTTTAATTTATTTATTTTTTGCATGTTACCATTTTTTTAATTTATTATAATACAAAATAACCATATATGCATTTAATCATTTATATTTATTTATTTATTTATTCTGTGAATGAAGCGCAGCCATTACCAAAATTCTTTTTATATTATTTTATTCTTGTTTTTTGTAAATAATGTTTTTTTCCACTGACTTTCAGAATTTGATGATGAATCATTCTTTTTCACTAAAATTTCAGGGGGATGTTGTAATGGAAATTCCACCTTAACTCACTCATCATCATCATCAACACAATAAATATATATATATATATATATATATGTTATACATTCCACCATTCTCACGAAACTGTTATCTCTACTTACGATGAACGCTAGCGCTGCGCTTTGCCATTATACATTTTATTATATTTTATTCTTGCATGATGTTTTAGTCTGCGAATTATATTTGTTTGAAACTGATGTCTCGTGTTCATTTTTTGGTCCTCACACTCTCACCTCACATCAAAATTTACTGATGTGCTGAGAGAGTCAATTTCTTTGAAAAATTTGGGATGAGAGCGCTGCTCATAATTTGGTCAAATGACCTTTAATATTTTCTTAGACTATTTGAAACCTACTCTTTTCAATCTGCTTTTCTTTTTCTCTAACTTTCCTGTTTTCAAATTATTGTAGGAAAAAATCTAGCGTACACTTTTTCAGACACCCAAGTTTTTGAATAATATCCACTAATGAAATGTAAAACTATATTATGTCCAAACAATAAGTTCGATTTTTACCAATGTTCTTTACCTCACTGTCAAGCACTATCTTATAGTTTATATTATGAAAGGGGAGGAAGTTTGTTACAACTCAAGAATCAGGAGAAGGGGATTGGAATGGGCGTACGCACTGTGTTTGTGACAGATGCAAAAAATCCAAGTCTGCAATGGTAAAAAGGTGACGTCAGAACCTACCTTCGATCTGGGGAACACTGAAAGAACATCCATCCACCACTTGGTCTCTTCACGGCTCGTCGCTTTGACGAAGTGTACTTGGTCGTGCGTAGTAATGGCCAAACTGTACGGGTTTCCAGTCAATTCTTCGGCCTCGGTGACATCGACCACTTTGTTCATATCGATGCATGCTTGTGGAACGGTCTCCGGCTGTAATCAACAAGAAGAGATTGCACTTTAGCAACAGAAGTGTATCAATCAATAACATAAAAAAATAACCAAGTTATTATAATAATTTTAGTAAAATAAAAAGTTAACTAATGGGCTAAGATGGGACTTCAGCAACTTCAATACAGGGCAACCAAACGTAGGTATGAACTCCACAGAAAAATCCTGACAATAAAAAATTTTAGGTGGAGTATGTAGACAAGTATCTACTTCCTTTCAAACTAGGACTATTTTTCGAATTTTTATTAACAACTATTTTCCCTGAAATTGTTAAAAATTTATTTGCTGTCCCTGGTTTTTAGTGTATTTTACAAAGGAAAATACAACTATTCCATTCAGTGCAATGACCGAACCTGGGGGCGAGATCTGTGGAAAAGTGCCAATCCTGAATCGTAGATCACAAATATATAGGTTACTTAAATTCTTCTGAACTAACTTTTTGCTCATTTTGGCACATTGTGGGAATCTGTAAAGCCTCCACTGTTTTACCTATGGCAATAAAACTTGGAGTAGTGTTAGAAGCTTTCATGAGCACAAACTTGGGTTGAAATTTTTGAAATTCATCTACTAGTTTCGGAGGGAAATGTTCCCAGTCTTATACAAACCCAACATGTTGTCATCACGATAACTCCCTTAAATTTGAAAATTTTGGTTTGAAATTTTTATAGCAGTTGGAGACTATTAGAGACTGGTTTGATATTGAATTTGAGCGAAATCGGTCAATTGGTTTTCGAACGGAATCCATTACAAAATTTCACACTTTTGGAAAATACACACTAATTGTGGTTAATGCGCGGAAGAGATATTTTCTATTAGTTATGTAGGCGGATTCGTATCTACAAAAGATTTCATTTTGACCCCATCTATTTTTTTCAAAACTTCAACTACCCCAATCCTGGAAATTTTAGATGGAATGATTAAGTCATGTATTCTGATTAGAGTGGAAAAACTGAGGAAAAAAGAACAAGAAACAGAGAATGTTGCCAGCCTGTTCCAGTAAATTATGAAACTTGGTCTTGAATTCGAATTCATAGAAAACAATATGCCTAAACAATAGTTCATGCAAAGTAGCTGACTTCCAAAGTAAAAATAACGAACTCAAAATCAAATTCATTTCACTGTGGTCTATTAGGTGAAAAGGGAATGTGTTAGGCCAATGTAACATGACCGTATTTTCTAGGCAGTTAGATGAGAGGCACTATTTTTTTACTGATTTTTGAAAAAATGTCTCGGCAAGATTATGTAATCAGGTAGTAGTATATTACACACCAAGGTTCAAGTGAGCATTCACATGTGATGGAAGGTTGTGAGACAAATCCAGCGAGTGAGCAATTCCTGAGTCATATAAACTTACTTTTGAACCTCGTTGAGGAAGATATTTTGTGTAATTAATGATCAGAAAGCCACAAAACATTAAAATTCTTTCATAATGATAAATTCTGCACAAGAATTATAAAAAACGGAACAAAATATTAACCTCCTCACTGTGGTAAATTTAACGTTTCATTCAGAAAGTGTAACCTCTGCCTCAATGTAAACTGAACATACTTCGATATAAACATGCCTCTATATAAAAAGATGCTTCAGGTTTTTACATGGATGAGGATTCATTTATGTTGAGGTTACATTCATCAATGATAGGAGCTACTTTTCATTCGCAAAATACCAGCGTAAACATTGCCTTTCTGATCATGTATTATACAAAATTCATTACTGTTCAGGGGCCCACAAGATATATCTTTAGAGGAAAAGGGTCTTTTAGAAAATTAACTGAATTTGTAGGCTGCTAACTTGGCGAATCAATCAGACCTCTAGGTAAGTGACGATGAAGTGCTGAGCGCATATTACATTCGCACAGAATTTTTCATAAATTTTCAAATTTTGTGACACAGATTTCTTCAAAACCAAGCATTCATTTAAAATACTATAAAATTCACTAAAAGTCGAAAAATAATTTTTTTTCATATACTATTTCAACATACCTACGAAATAATAAAAAATCTGTTTCCATGAGGCTGAAATTTGAAGAATTTTTGAAATTATATAATAAATAGATACTGAAGTAAAATACTTGAGCCAATATTATAGTCAATTTGTTTTGAGTGCTCCACACTATTATTTCTATCATTATCAAAATGCTTCAAATTTAAATTCTTTATCTTCTAAGTACTTATGTTTGAAAAAGTATATAAAGAATATTATTTTCCAACTTTTTATGCATTTTATGTTTTAAATGAAAGCTTGGTTTCAAATAAAAAAAAAAAAATTATTTACATATTATTTCATTTTTTTAGTCTTTGTAATCAATCAGTCAATCAATAAATCGATTGATCAATTGATCGATCAATCAATCAACCTATCTATTTATCTACCTACCTACCACTAGCAGTAGATCACAGAAGGATATGGTATCTGTGGTACCATGATTTTTATTGTATTGAAAATATCACCTGCAAGTAACCTGTTTTTAACTTTTATTGTAAGATGATAGGCTCAAGTCTTAGCCTACTTAATATTTTTTAAAAAGATGTTTCTTTATTCAATACAAAGTTTTGGCTAACAGTAGCTCACAACCTACTTTTTAATATTACAAGTAGCTCATATACTAAAGAAGTTCGTCAACCACTGCACTATATCATCTTTCATTACCAAAGTTTTTATACTTTCATTGTAGAGTAAAAATTTTCAGGAACTGCCCATTTGGAAAACTGGTATTTGGAAAAATGGAATGGTGAAAAAATTTTTTGGGTAATTGTTAATTTCAGAAAATGGTTTTTTTGGAAAATGTTCGGGAACTGTGAAAAATATTATGGATCAATTTTTTATTTCCACTTCAGGTAACACAAAATGCTAAAACCAATTTAAACACGAATATGTAAGAAAACAAATAACTTATCTCAGCGATGATATGCTTCCAGTATTCAACAATGTGAAAAATATTCCAGCCTAAACTAAGTTTAACACAAATTTTGTACTTCATAATGAAAGAAATGAAAACAGGAACAAATGTCGCAAGTATTACCTAGGTACATCAAGTTTAACATCCAAAGTCAATTAAATGATGTAAAGAGATGTGCTATGTTGCTGGAGTTTTAGGGGATTTCATTAAAGTTGAACAAGATGACAATAACTTATTATTCGTTTTTTAAAATTCATTCTGAAGGATAGAGCGAGCAAATTTTTTTAGTTATCTGTCTGCTTCTATTTTCAGGACGCTAATTGAGAAAATCTATTATTTATAGTAAATTCTGGCTCAAAATTGATGTTTATTCGTACAAACGTGAAAACAAAATTCTTTATTTTACATTAATTTCAAGATACCTACTTAAATTTTGAGATGCTCTACTGCCTCATAAATCGATCCCTAACAAAGCTTCACGTTTTATACTTTGATTTTAGTTCGCGCTGGTTTATTTCCACAAAACTACGGAACCAAACTATGTCATTAGAAAAATCGTGGTATCAACACGTAAACCTGCACAAGATAGGAATATAAAATATGTACATTCGGATTCGACACTGCTGATTGGTTCATGAAAAATTATAATACTAAGTATATTTATTACCAAACCACATACCACAATAGCAGATGAAACAACGTTTCTTAAAGGAGTTGGTTACAAAAGATAACAAAAAATAGAAGAAACCAGTAAATATAGTTTCTTCTTTATTGATCCCATTACTTCAGTAATTGGTTAAAAAAAAATTCAAATTGTTCGTAAGTACCACACAATGTAAACGCTATATATATCACAACTCCGATGGTGGTATTTCATTTCTATTTTTGGATGTTATTAGTATTTATGAGTTTTTTTTTTCTTCTTTCAGTCGACCATTTGTTTTCCAAAGGTGTAATCACGTCTTATTCTAGACAAGAAGACTCAACATTTTATGGTGGATAATGATCTGGAATCATTATGCTGCATTATAAGTGAGGAGGACTTTTTGGTTCCAAACATGTAAATTTCATAATATTGTTGGCCACGGTTATGTAGAAACGGAAAGGATTAAAAAACGAATTCAAGAATTTATTTAAACGGCTGTGAAAGGTGTACGGTAATTTTCTTCGGGTAGAAGTTTGACGTACAACGTGTTTTGAGACAATAGACACGCAGTACTCAGAAGGCTAGTAATTTTCTTGTTCATACGAAGAGAAAAATCCTGTGATGAATGGACAAAAAAGGATAATACTTTCGTAAAGTAAACGATTGTGTTATTTTAGGTCATTATTAATGAAAGATTGTTATACTCTTATTAACGCCAATATACTAAAAGAAGTACGAATGGTAAAATTCTTAATGATACGAAAATTTCGTATATACGTATGTAACTGCGTTCTGAAGAACTAGACCAACAATGTTATTGAAATTTACATAAAAGAGGTTTTTGGGTATAAAAAAATTATCTAGATAGATCCGAAGTTTGAGAAAATTCGTTGAACAAAAATATGAGCATCTCAATACATCCATTAGCGCAGTAAGGATAACAACGAATAATGAAAAATTTGCTTGGCTAAAAGTAACAGATACGTAAGGTTTTATTAACAAATTTTGGTAGGTCTAGGCTGCGTACGATTATTATGATTTATAACCAATGAGATAATGAGTTAATTTTATTCTTAAAAATCGTGATAATTGTGTTATAAAAATATATTTATAAAATCCCCAGACTGAATTAAATTACCAAAATTTTTTTTAATTTCCACATCCGAGCTGAACCAGGTACTATTCATATATATCCTTACTATAATAGGAGAAATAATAGTATCTATGTATGTGTTTATATGTAAGTATGTGTGTAATTACGTTCTGAAGAACTAAACCAACAAAGTCGCTGAAAATTACAGGACAGAGGTTGTTGAGAGTGAGAAAACGATCTAAACAGGTTCCAAGTTTGAGAAAATTCGTTGAACAGAGATTAGAGCATCTCAGTCTATCCATCAGCTAGAGCTTGTAATCAAAACATTATTGAAGTTTTTGGTTACTGGGAACCAATAAAAATTTATACTGGTTACTAGTTAAAAATGTACTTATTTGGTTACTGATTATTGTTCTCGTTAACCAAAACAACTTTTATGGTTATTGGTTGTTATTACTGGTTATTGCTTGAGACAAAATTTATGGTAAAATAGACAAAAGAAAAAACTTTCTTCAGGTTAAATTATCAATAATTGATAATTTTCCAGGAAATAATGGGTAATTTTTGAAAAGAATAATTAATAATACTGACATTTCAGAAAAACCGATAAAAACTGATTTTTTCCAGTTATTGTTCTGATAATTTTTTATTTAAATGCTTTTTTTTAATCAGAAAATTATAAAGCTATTTTATCAATAGCAACCTAAAAATTACCCCTTTTTTGGCTTCAGCATTTTGTGGGAATTGGTTACTGGTTATTGGTTATGTGAAATTTGTTTGTTTTGGTTATTGGTTCCCAAATAAATGTTGTCAATTTATTTAGGTTTTTAGTGGTTGTTGTTCTAGTTATGGTTGTGCTTACAAGCCCTACCATCAGCAGCAAACAATAACAATGAACGATGAAAAATTGATTAATCCTAAAAATAAGGGATAGGAAAAGTTTTATTAGCGAATTTTGTTAAGCCTAAGATGCGTATGATTATAATGATTTATAACTAATAAAGTAATGAATTAAATATTGCAATCTTATTCTCAAGATATACGATAATACTGAAGGATATCATATATCTAAAAAATATATTGCTGAAATTCTCCAGCTAGATTAAAGTTAACATAATTTTTTTCCATTGTCCACATCGGAGCAATGTTCGGTGAACCAGGTACTAGATACAGTAATGTGCAAAACATAGTAATTTTGTTCCCTGAAAACGCCATCTATGTGATAGTAATTATGTACAGAAATGTAACCGGAATCAGCCCTCCATAACATATATGTATACTCAAAGGGAAAGGTACACCAAAAAACCACCATCTTTTTATATTTTCACCGGCGTCTTTTACAAGATACTAATTTCCCACAGATGTTTCAAAATATGTATTCGGTAGCGGCATATAATCAGTGTTGTGTTCAGGGTACGATTTCATCCTATGTACTCGTACGTCGTTTTAATTTTCGCGATATTGACCAGAATTTTTCGGTTTTGAAACGAAAATTAGACATTAACGCGGTCAACCAATTATTTATGAAAGAATTACTGCGGTGATGAGGGAAGAGGTAAAGGGGCGCGGAAAAATCTGGTTGGTACTTTCAAAAAATACAAAATTACGCAATCACTGAGGCGATGAAATTCCGAAAGATACTTTTGAGGAGAACTGTCAGCCTCTTCTTTCTTTCATGTCTGCGTTATCGTTCTTTGAAACCGCTAGTTAAGATGGTATGTACAAGTATATAGCCGCGATCTTGATTTAATTACATACTAATCGAAATAGGTGGATTTTTCTCCTTAATTGTACTTCATTCTTTCCGGCTATGCATACTCTCAAAAAAAATTCTAATAGTTAAAGATATTTTCAACGTCCTTGAGGCGGTGTTTTCGTTTTGTATTTTTTTTTTTGTTCCCTCACTCACAACTCCTCATCTTTTATTCTTTTCAGGGTTAGAATTACGGAGAGCCCAAGGGATTTCTTTTGTGATTCTTGAGTGCGTATGATCACAAATAAACACAATATCTCCTTCTGACGCAGTCGGTAAAAAAGAATTATATTAATTATACAGCTAATCCAATGGACTCGAATATGAAAAAATTAACCTAGCCTACACGTAGATACGTACACAAATACACATGAAAGAATTTTCCCTAAATTCAAAACGACCCAGGAGTGTGGAGCGTCGAGTGTAATTTATGTGACTGTTAGGTACGTATGTAAATTATTTATACGTTTCACCAAAATCATAAACCTGACCGATGCAAATTGAAACTTAAATAAGAATTTTTTGAGAGGGAAAATAGAATAGAACTCAAGAGCTCACTTCGCATGCAAACGGGGTATTAAAATTGACCTCACAAAAGGGTTAGGGGTGCGGATGATAAAAATTATCTTCTTCAGGAGAGAAAAAAAAGGGTGGTACTATTTTCCATTTTGACCTATTTTTTTGAATGCATAAATATAATATACATATATATATCTCTATATATTAAAATAGTATATATATGTAAAAGACAAAATCGTCTTTTCTCAAATAGTACCAATCTCGCTCATACTTGCGAGATTTTAACCATTTTTCATGTTTATTGATGTTTGACCTAGGCTAAGATGTCACGATGTAATTATTTACTGCATGCAATCTGTTTATCTTCAATTACGTTATTTCATTCACGAACTTCATTCTTTCTTTTATCCGATGACAACATTTTTGACTAATCTTAACTTGAACGTTTTTCTTTGTTATCGTCATCGACCTCGCAACTCGCTTGCAATAATTTTCATTCATTTGTTCGTGCGGTCATTCAACGTTGACCCAGATATACAGATTTAATCTTTGTTTGTTTCGTGTATAAAAACTTGAATTTTCTAATTTCACTCCCGTTTATTAATTACGTGTGAATAAATATTTTAAATTTTGCCATCTCATACTATCATTCATTCGAAGTGCAAATTAGAGTCAAACCACCAAATGAACTTACATATATATATATATTACAGCCAAAACTAGAATTGGAAAATGGATTGGGCGGTTCTAATTCTGACCAATTAAAACAAGAAAATAAATTTTTAGTTGAAACTAATAGCACCTAGTCAAAACTAGTTACTAGTGTGTCAGTATTTTTCTTATAGAAAAAAAAAAAAAAGGCTACGGCTAAGTTTAATATATTTAATTTATAAATAACTTTGTTTTTCTTTTTGTTTCTATTTTTTTGTGGTTGTGGGGTTGACTAACCCTCAATAAGGATCAGCTAAAAAACCCTAAAATTGTGTAGTCCACTAAGTAAGACTGAATACAGATTTGGTGGCATTCGATAACAGTTTTGACTAAATTTACAGGCAAAACTGGTTTTAACTTATTTCGGGTTTTGACATTTGTATGTTGGTCAGAACTAGAACTGCCAAAGGTATTTTCCAATTCTAGTTTTGACTAGTTAAAACCAAAAATGACCAAATTCTAGTTTTAATGATAACATAATTATACATGAAGGTATCGCCCAACATATTGTGTTCATAGTTTTAAAAAACTACTAGATGGAAAGGGCTGAAATTTTACGACAGTTCTCACATTAGAGCAGGTCTAAAAGAAGTTTTTTGCCTGTCGGTTAATTAATTTCTGAGAAAACAAGAAAACAAAAAATAACTGGAAAAGTTGTTTTTCCAGAATTCTGAAAATATGATATAAGGAATTAGGCCAAAATTTTCACGATAGATTTTCTTTACGTTGGTGTAAGTCTGATTTTATGGTACATACAGATGCGGCAACTTAGATTGTTTTGGCATGTCGCAAACTCAAATTCTCAGACTCGCATACAAAAAGAGAAGTTGGTTAAAATAATTTTTTTTTAAAACATTTGATAACAAAATAAACACCACGGATACAATGCACAAGAACTCAATCACATAATACAGGGCAGAACTATATCACTGTAGGAAGAACAATTGAGTAAGTATATTCTGCTATCTTTGCTCTATACTATGTTCTATTGTACTATATTTTTTATACAATACACACGTATTGCAGCTCATGTCTTCTATTATTTTCCTTTACTATTCAAATTAAAGAAGTTGTTAGGTAGAATTTGACAGCCAATAATTTCTTTACAGTTGGTAGTATTTTGGTAGAAAAGTTTTCATCATTGCGTATTTAAGATGGAAGTAGATATCGCTGTAAATGGGTGATCATTGAAGTAAGAGTAAGACCCACATTGCTATTGGCTGAAGTTGAAGAGGTGATAATGGATACTTTAATTTGGTTTCAGTTTGAATTATTGAATGCTGAAGATAACTTATTTATTTTTGGTAAATTTGAAGACAAATAAGAATGACGTTTGAATAAATCTGAAAAAAAGTATTCCCATCATTGTAATAAATACCTTAATTCAGCTTTGAGTTTGCATGAGATCATGCACGTTATAATTTTATACTTATTTATAAAAAAAAATGAAAATGAAATTATCTCTGCCACGCATCAACCATGGTGTGTATTTTCCAAAAGTGTCAAATTTTGTAATGGCTGCCATTGGAAAAGAAGTGGACTGATTTCGATACCAATCCAGTCCCGCAGTCCCTTATAGTCTCCAACTGCCATAAAAATTTCAAACCCAAATCTTTTAATTTACAGCAGTCATCATGATGACAACATGATGGGTATGCAACACTTTGAGAACCCATTCCTCCGAAACTAGAGGATTGTTGCGAGAGTAATTCATTAATTCGAATTTACCTCGACAAATAAGATAATTTCTGTTATATTATCTTTTATTAATATTTCACGTTAATTATTACAAACACTTCGAAATTATACTTAATACTATTTCTTAATACTAATGAAACCTAATGTCCACAACAACTAGTGTGAACCCTAACGTGTCTACTTGACTGTAGGTTTAGGAATGATCATGTCTTCAAAATGAGGACACGACATCACCTTCGTTTTCATTGTTTTATCGAATATGGCCGACCAAAAAGGTGGCGTGATACAGGACATCCGCCAAATATGATGACACAATACAGTCAGCATATCTGGTGGTGTCTGATCGTGAGAAGCAATTCGGAATATAGACAGCTATTATTCTAAGAATTAAGAATAATAGTTGTCTATATTTTGTTCGACACGTTTCTGTAGACGAACTGATTTGTCTGCAGAAACGGGACGGAACAAGGATGAATTTCAAAAATTTCAACACAAATGTGTAGCCCAAGGAAGCTTCCAATACTACCTTAAGTTTTATTTCCATAAGTCAAACAGTGAAGGTTCCACAGACTCCCAAAAAGTGCCAAAATGGGATTAAAGTGATACAGAAGAAGTTGAGAGACTTATATTCGGGATCTACGACTCATGATCGGCGTTTTTCCACAGGTCCCGCTAATGCATTGAATGCTATAGTTGTATTTTCCAAGGAAAATATACTAAAAAGAGTAGGATTATTGATAAAATGGCCCCCTACTCTTACTCCTGTGATTAAGCCAAACAAAAGTGGCACCAAGGGCGACTAGTTTGAAATAATTACATAACTTAAGTAAATAATTGTTGCATTGTATGACAACTGAAAACAACAAGTAAATCACTAGGCCGAGAAAAAATGAAGAACACCCTTCGTTGTTCTTATTCCGACATAAATGGAAACCTTGCTGCATTCGAGATTACGTGTTTTACTGTAAGCTGCTCTTAAAAGTACTTGTAAAAAACCAAATCAAAGCTTCTCCAACCAAGTAAAAACGCATAAAAATTATTTCGTTGTCTTATAAAGCCGAATCGTTAATACACCATCTTCACAGTGTATCTATTCCACAATCTTGTTCGTATTTAATGAATCATGACTACTTACAGTCAACAGTCATCAAATATTACAAATGGTCCTGGTGTTATTATCTACCGCGACATGATCTGATTTTTACCTGGTAATTAACGTTCTCCTGAGAACCCCTGAAGTTTGTTAATTATAATTAAGTCACACGCTGTTGGCTAATATCGATGAATATCAAACTGGAATAAATAGAAGTAGATGGAATATTTCGGTGCATTGAAGCGTCTCCAGTACACCACGGTTATCATCCCATTAACTTGACCGCAACGTAAATAACTATCAAATCTTGGGTACATATTTTTCTTTCTTTCTTTTTAAGTAGGTTTACTTTAGAAAATCTACTTACTACGCTTGGTGCGGTATTAGCCCCTAAGGTTGAGGGTGGATACGTTTTTCGTTTTATGATCTCAGGAAAATTTTGGAACCAAATTCATATATATATATACACATAGATAGATACATATAAATAAGTCTATTTCATATTCCCACTGTAGAGGTTGAAATTTCATCAGATAATCACGAAATTTGGTACGAACATTTATACCAAGCTAAGGACCAGACCTATTGATTTTGGTGCGGATCGGTCTGATGGTTCTTCTGGTACCACCATTTTTGTTTTCATTTTGGCTATAAAATGTTCAATTTTGCATCAATAGCTTCGAAATTCGGAACAATTATTTATTATAATTTATTGTAGCGCGCTACCAATTTTGGCGTGAATCGGCCTGACGGTACGGTACCGCAATTCTTTTTTATATTGGTCTCAAAATGCGCAATTTTGGAACAATATGTACGAAATTTGAAACAAATTTTATTTAATTTTATTGTAGTATGCTGCTAATTTTGGTATAAATCGGACGGACAGTACTTCTGGTACCGGTATTTTTGTTTTTATATTGGTCATAAATGCGGGATTTTGGAGAAATATGTATGAAATTTGAAACAAATATCTATTATAATTTATTGTAGAATACTATCAGTTAGTATGCGGATTGACCGGACCGTACTTCCTGTAAAGATATTTCTTTTCGTTTCTAGTCAGGCTATAAAATATTCAATATTTTGAACAAATATTTATTGTAACTAATTGTAACATTCTACCAGTTTTCGTGTGGATCGATAGGATGATATTTCCTTCAAGTCAATTTTTGTTTTTAATGGTTTCAAACTGTGTAATTTCGAAATTCAGAACAAATATTTTTAAGTATGTTTTCTCTACAAAATCTACTTACTCCGCTTAGTGCGGTATAGCCCCCCCCGGGTTGGTGGGACGTTTATCGTTTCATGACCTCAATAAAATTTTAGCACCAGTAACACAAACTCATAAATATATAGTATATTTATTGTTCCCACGGTACAGGTCGAAATTTTTGTCAGATACTCACGAAATTTAGTACGAACATTTTTACTGAACCACGGACCAGACCTATTGATTTTAGTGCAGACTGGCCGGACGGTGCAGACTGGCTGGACGGTACTACCATTTTTGTTTTTATTTAGGCTAATGTTCAATTTTTCACCAATAATCACGAAATTTGGAGTAAATATTTATTTTAATTCGTTGTAGTACACGCTTCTGATTTTGGCGCGGATCAGCCGGGCGGTACTTCCTGAACCTCATTTTTATTTTTATATTGGTAGTAAAATGCGGAAATTTGGAATCATATGTACGAAATATGAAATAAACATTCATTAAAATTTATTGTAGCATGCTACCAATTTTGGTGCGAATTGACCGGACGTACTTTCCATAAAACTTTTTTTTCTTCTCTTCTAATTTCCATGAACTTTATTTATTACAAAAATTAACCACAAGCTCCTGTTTTCTTTTTTTTTTTCATTTCATAACTTTATTATATTTCATTAGTTTTATTTTAAATTTTATGATGATGTACAATACTTTATAATCTTAATTTATTTTTCATTTTTTTAAGAATAAATGTTAATTCATATAATCTATTTAATATATATTAATTTTACTAATTATATAATTATTAAAATATAATTACAATTATTTAATAATTAAATGAACTAATACAATAATATAAATTTTTTATATTTATTTTAAACTTATAAATTATTACATTTTTAAAATTAATATATAAATTATTAATATTTTATCATAAGTATTATAAAATAAAATATAAATAAAAATAATATATTTAAATGCTGTCTAATATTTTTTAGGAGCTAACATATTTCATTCAATCATAACACACCATTAACGTATATAAGCTTACAGAGAATTAATGTGACCATCAAAATTCATAATTCTTTCTTTCGAAGCCTACATTTTTTAGCAAGGCTTGCTGCGCTAGAGTTTTATCTTTGTTTCAAACTGCATTTTTGTTATCTCAGAAATATAGAAAAAAAAATTTATTTGATACGGTGGTGTGTCCCGAGAAAAGAATAAAAACCTCAGTTATAGAGTAAATAAACAATTATAAATTACACAAGGGTGACGAATATTCTACGGACCGTATTAAAGCGTACAAAGTAAACGAAAACTGATTATCGTCAAAATAGAAGCGTGTCCACGACTGAGACATTGTATTTTTGTGAAAACTCTAGCAAAATGTCCAAGATTTTAATTTAAAATTTGTATAGACGTGTCCGAAACTATCTTTTAATAAAATTGTTGAAAGTTTGTCAAAATGTTTTCGACTGGTAAGGTACCTAAGTATACGTAAACTATGGTTTACAATATTTGAATGTAACCTGTTCTCATGAGTCCTCTGGGAAAGTTTTCAAGGTTTTCTTTACAAAATCTACTTATTGCGCTAGGTGGGTATTATCCTCCAGGGTTGGGGGTAGGTACGTTATTCATTTTATAACCTCAGGAAAATTTTAGAACCAATAACTTAAATTTATATACATATATAGATAGATAGATAGACAGATAGATAGATAGACACATAGATAGACAGACAGATAGACAGACAGATAGACAGACAGACAGACAGACAGACAGACAGACAGGACAGACAGACAGGACAGACAGACAGATAGATAGATAGATAGATAGATAGATAGATAGATAGATAAATTGATACACAGACAGATAGATAGATAGACAGATAGAATTCAATTTCTTCTTCCCATAGTAGAGGTTGCCATTTTTTGTCCACGAAATTTAGTGCGAACATTTGTATTAAACTATGGACCAGACCTTCAGATTTTGATGCAGATTGGCCAAACAGTACTTCCGATAGAAACCATTTTTTTGTTTTTGGTATGGCTATAAGATGTTGCCACGAAATTCGGAGTAAATATTTATTTTAATTTATTGTTGTACGCTATCAATTTTGGCGCGGATCGGCCGGACGGTACTTCCGGTATCGCTATTTTTGTTTTTCTATTGGTCATAAAATGCGTAATTTCGGAACGATGTGTACGAAATTTGAAACAAATATTCGTTATAATTTATTGTAGCCTGCTACCAATTTTGCGCGATCGACCGGAAGGTACTTCCGGTAAAGCACCACATGTTCAAGTTTTCTTTTTTTATTTTATAACTTTATTATATTTCTTTGGTTTTGTTTGAAATTATATGATTATTTACCACTCTTTATCATCATCATTAATTTTTCATTTCAAGAAATAATGCTTTTGAATTTCGCATTGTCTCATATTTTTTCGCAGCTAACAAATTACGTACAATCATAACATACCATAAACGCATATAAACTTACAGACAATTAATCAGACCATCAAAAATTAATAATTCTTTTTTTGTAAATCTTACTTTTTCTGGCAGGGCTTGCTGCGCTAGAGTTTTTCTCTAATTTTTTTGGTTCTTAATTTTCCCAGAAAGTTTTAGTTTTTCTAACTTTGCCACATGCTTTTAGTTTGCGCATCAAGTTGAAGCTTCTGTTATGATCTACACTGGGAGAACATATATTCAAGGCTAATAAAATTTTACATATGGTTGAATCCGGGGAAGTAAAAGGCATATTTCTTTAAAACTTAAAAATCTCCAAGATTTGAATCGTCAGATAAGACCCCACCACTAAAACGTATGGATTTAAGAATTACTTATTTGTATTCAGAAAATTTTTGATCTGCTTGCATACCTTTCTCCTTAATGTTGTCTATTACTGATTTACAGAAGTACGTATCTGACACTTTCATTTTTTTTATTCAATTAGATCGATATGAAATAGGTATTTATATCATCAACGAAAATTCGGTTCCTTTCACGTTTGCAAATAAAGTTTTCTGATAGCAAAGATAGCGTGCTTTTAAGTGGTTTCAAATACACCCACAAGTGCAAATGATTCTATTTGTTTTCATCGTACGACCAGGAGATTAATTTCGTAATTAATATGCTCATTGCTCAACGAAAGAAACTTCATATCTTCGACTTATTCATTTGGCATCTGTATAGCGTCTCCAGAATTCCCCTTTTTTTTCATTGTATGTCGGCATATCCTGAAGGAAACTTCATGCTGGATTTTTTTTCAGTGTGAAGGTCTCTTTTATCGTGCGAGTAATCATGGGTAAGTGCACGATATGATTGATCGCAAAACATGCAGATTGTTTCTTTAAAACCAGTAACAAGGGCGCGTTTTGTTAAGTTTGTGAAAAAACACTTCTCCGTTTTAATCTGGGCACGACCTTATGAGTTTTTATGTAGGTTTTCTTTAGAAAATTTACTTGTTATGCTTGGTGCGGTATTAGCGCCCAGGGTTGGGGGTGGGTACGTTTTTCGTTTCATAACGTCAGGAAAATTTTGGCACCAATAACTCAAATTCAAATATATGTTACAGCTAGCAATGAGTCTAATCCGATCATTCTATATAATGACCACGATGAGTCAAAATGAGTGGGCATTATACAGAATGCCTTGGGCATTTTACAGTGACTGTGCATTCTATAAAACGCCCAATAAATTTTAGTCAATGTATGAAATTCTGTATTTAACATAATATTATCTAATTATTTAATTGAAATGAAGATTGCACTTTGAATAACACAAATTTCCTGGTGCCTTACAGGGGCATCTCTTAGTTATACATTTCTGTTTATCCTTGAGCTCAAAATACACTATTACCAGATACAGCTTCTCTTAATGATATTGTAACATTTGTTAAAAGTTAGTTATCAGGACAAAATGGAATCAATAGAACTAACAAACTGAATGTAAAATGAACAAGATAAAGCCCCAACAACATTCGTCAAACCTACTTAACCTCTAAGTAGCCACAAAATGCCAAGTAAAAGTAGATAAATTCATTTCACATACTTAAGTAGACTAATACAAGAACCAAATTTTAAGCCTTTAAAATCCAGTCTACAGTATGAAATGGAACTGGAAATGCTCAAATTTTAAAATTTTATCAACTCAAAAAACTGTAATTCCAAAATCATTTAAAGTTGTCCAGGGATGTTCTTTAAACAATATATGTATCTCATCAATATTTAACATGGTATATTGAAAAAATGAGACATTACCCAACATCACTGCAAAAAAAAAAAAATTTAAAATACCTACTGTGGAATACCTTGTCGTGAGAGATATTCTCACCAGAAGGAAATTCAACAGAATTTAAGCGTGTTCAGCCACTTCGTACGTAAGTACGGGTAAGCCAGAACCAGACCGAACACTGGCAACTTTAGAGCCAGTTCTAAGAGTTTATATACTGGTTTTGGCACATGCACACAAACACACGTACGTAAGGTAATACGTACGTTAGTGAGAACGGCCAGGTCATATCATCCCCTACTGAGATAAGAGATGTCTGGCCGGTTCGTGTACGAATTGTGACGTCATCGTACCGTGTCACGATTCAGTACTCGTACATTACCTGCAAGTACATACAGGTACTTACGATCGAACGAGTTTTGTGTGTTTAACATCATATAGACGAATAATTGGCCTGCCCTTTGGGGCAGCGACTGTCATTGAGGGGTCCAAGCCCCTTTTACTTCATACCAGTGAGTCCCCACACCTACCATGAAAATCAATTTTTTCTTTTATGTAATCTTTCCAGGTCCGACAAAGTAAATTTCTAAAATTTGTTCCATACCATCATAAACTGTCATCTTAGTAGAATATATGTACAGATTGGATTTTGAATAAATGTGTTAACGGGAATGGAACTGAAGCTGGGTCAAAGTTCAATATTGTAAAAAAAAAAAGTTGGAGAGAATATTTGTTCTACATCAGTGTATAGAGTCTGAAGCCTAAAAACTGTAAAACCAAGTAAATCCTTTATATCAATATTAGCCAAACTGGAAGTAAGCTCTAAACATCTGTATGTCAAGAAGAACTCCCACAGCTATAAATGAATATACATGAAGTCATTCTGGGAAATAAATTGGAAAAAATCCAGTTTGGTTACTTCCATATAATGTAGTACAAGAAGATTTTGAATCAAGATGTGAAATTAAATCAAGAAAAATAAAGCCCATTACTAAAAATTAATAAAAAATTTGAACCAATATATTGCGTACTACTCCAATGGTTTCAGTTATTCTCGTTATCTTTTATGAATTTATTCCACATAATTAATTAGATGACAAAAGTGTAAGAATCATACTGTTCCAAAATCTTCTCAATTCGTGGAATATGTCCAGAAATAAAACTTGTTCTAATGTAAAACTTTTTTCTAATCCAAATCAAAGAAAACCTTTACTAAGTTACATTCCATCATATTATCTAGATGCTATCTTTAAATGGTTTACTATATGGAATAATTATGGAAATATACATCTTAGAGGTCAAACAGGCAACAAGAATGTTAAAAAGAAAAAAAATTTTAATATTCTTGTAATCAGTATCAAAATACATCCAGTGAATAAAACAAACTTTTTTTTGCGCCATTATATATGGGACCAATAAAATGAAGAAAATTTAATCACTGATTTTAATTAAAAGAGTTTTTGTTTGTGGAAAACTGATTCCTGAAATATCCTCATTTCATTACAATAAGAACTCATTTTGGTTGATGAATTTATTCCAGACCAGTGAATAGTATATAAAGCATAGACACCAAAAAGTCATGTAAAACTTCATTATAATCAATTATCATACTGGAGATGATTGTGAAACATTATAATCGTAGATTTTCCTCAAAATACTTTCAGGCTCCGGAAAGGTATTATATGAGCTGTCCTTTTTTCAGTACCTACAAAAAAATTAATTGTTGTTGATGAATTTATTACACATAAGTGGATACCATAAATAGGAGTGAAACTACAACCCTAAGTGAGATTTCATTAACATCATTAATCACACTAGAAATGAAAGTCAAACATTAAAATTTTTTAAAGAAGTGTCACAAAATGCCAAATAAAGGTAGATGAATTTATTTCAGATACTTAGTTAGACTAATATAAAAATCAAATTCTCAGTCTTTAAAATCCAGTCTATAGTATGAAATGGAACTGGAAATCAAAAAATTCATAATAGATAACGAGAATAACTGAAACCATTGGAGTAGTACGCAATATATTGGTTCAAATTTTTTATTAATTTTTAGTAATGGGCTTTATTTTTCTTGATTTAATTTCACATCTTGATTCAAAATCTTCTTGTACTACATTATATGGAAGTAACCAAACTGGATTTTTTCCAATTTATTTCCCAGAATGACTTCATGTATATTCATTTATAGCTGTGGGAGTTCTTCTTGACATACAGATGTTTAGAGCTTACTTCCAGTTTGGCTAATATTGATATAAAGGATTTACTTGGTTTTACAGTTTTTAGGCTTCAGACTCTATACACTGATGTAGAACAAATATTCTCTCCAACTTTTTTTTCTTACAATATTGAACTTTGACCCAGCTTCAGTTCCATTCCCGTTAACACATTTATTCAAAATCCAATCTGTACATATATTCTACTAAGATGACGGTTTATGATGGTATGGAACAAATTTTAGAAATTTACTTTGTCGGACCTGGACAGATTACATAAAAGAAAAAATGGATTTTCATGGTAGGTATTTTAATTTTTTTTTTTTGCAATGGTGTTGGGTAATGTCTCATTTCTTCCATATACCATGTTAAATATTGATGAGATACATATATTGTTGAAAGAACATCCCTGGACAACTTTAAATGATTTTGGAATTACAGTTTTTTGAGTTGATAAAATTTTAAAATTTGAGCATTTCCGGTTCCATTTCATACTGTAGACTGGATTTTAAAGGCTTAAAATTTGGTACTTGTATTAGTCTAACTAAGTATGTGAAATGAATTCATTTACCTTTACTTGGCATTTTGAGGCTACTTAGAGGTCATCACTGCACAAGTGTGCAATGGTCAAATATAAGTAGCAACATCAAAATTATATAAAACGACTAATTGTATACGGGCATTTTGCAGAATGACCGAGCAATTTGGTAAATTAAAAAAAATTATAAACATTGACCAAATTTGCATGTCAATAGGTATAATGCCCAGCCATTCTGTAGAATGAGAGGATTAGACATATTGCTAATTAACACATAAATATATATATAAAGCCCTGAAATGCCACTCCATGGCACTTTGGCTCGTGCCAACCATGGATTTTTTCTAGCATATCTATAGGTAACATTGTAAAATTTGTTGTTTTGGCAGAAGCAGCAAACAATTTTTTATTCACATCTGTGAGTGGCTGGGCGGGTAGTGGCGCATGCGCATCGAATATGAAGAAATAATTAGCAAAATAATATCGGGAAATAATTTTGTGATATTATTTTAACGAATGAATTAATGGCTTGTACGTATATTGTAGTGATATACGAATTTGAGTGATTAGTACCAAGATTTTCCTTGAGTTATGAAATGAAAAATTAACCCACCCCACCTCCAGTTCGTTCCACGACTCCAAAATTAATAAAAAAAATTTCAATAGAAAATCTACTTAAAAATCAAAAACAAAACTATGGTAACTCTAGGTTTCTGACTAGGGATGTATTTTCATTGACAGAGAAACCTTGAAAGATCAAAGAGAAATAAATATAGAAAACAATTTTAATTTCAAATGATTATACATAATCGGTTGTAAACTTATCGCTAATTGAAAAAAAAAAAGCTTTCTATTCTCAAAAGTAAAGTAATGAAAAAAACCTGAAAGTTATGAGTCGAGAATTAATCTCCAGAAAAATAGCTAAGGGAGCAGACAAAGTCCAAGTCCCAGGTTTTCATTATTCTGTAGCGGGGCTGGAACAGTTAGCGAAGAAAGTAGGGTTTTTGTGTTTGATAAGTTATCACAGCATCATCCTACAGATTAAAATATTTATGTCATAGTCTACAGAAGTCCACATTAATTTGAGCACAAGGAAACCCAAATAATTTCATTTCCTATTCCTGAGTCATTGCATTACAAATATAAGATCCATTCTTTAAAAAAGTGAAATGAAAATTCCAGAATAAACGAAAATAAGTCTCTCATGAAGGGCTAATAGCTATTTTATGTAAAGGAGTTGTCAGCAAGTGGGTTGTCCCTAGGAAGGTTTTAAGCATTGGTGGAAATCTACTGCCTCATTAAAGACAAATTTTTAGATTTTCTTCCAAGTACATCCCTCTTTTCTTTATGAGTCTATTAATTTGTAAACTGAAAAATAATAACCTCCTTTCTCTGAAGTAGGTTAGACAGATAGGGAAAAAACAGCTCTGTCTGACTTTTTCTCCATGACTCTCTATTTCTCACGGGAATCATACCTTAGGAGGATTATGAGTCTCGAATAAAATTGCTACGCAAAAAATTAAATTCAAGAAATAAATTTCACTTTGCCAGCAATTTTTCTTTCTTTTCCTGTTTGAAAAAACTACAGAACCAATAAGCACTAAACTTATACTAAACCTGGTCCAATAAAAGAACCACTTTTAGGGAAAATTTTACCCCGACGACCTATCCCTTTTGTCTTTTTTTTTTCAAAATCTTTGAAAAACCTCTTTTCCAGGAATTTCGTATTTTTCAGTTTCCTCGATAACTACTGAACTATAATAAGCACCAAACTTTAAACTTCTATCAGACCTGTGCTCAAATGTAAACTATCTTTCGTATACATCTCAGCCCGACCACATTTATCGTTTTCTCAAAATGATTGAAAAATATATTTGCCTATAGGCTTTTACCAATGACAACTTTCGAAAAACTAAGAATAATTTTTATTCTGAAACTGAAGCCTATCTGAACTATCATTCACCATCACATTTTTATTATTTTGTATTTTATTTTATTTCGTTTTCTTATGATTTATGTAAGTATATTTTTACCTCAGTCTGTTGGTCTGTTTATAAAAGCATAGTTATGTCACGTTAGTATTAAACCAGTTGCTTTTATTTGTTATACATTTTTGTTCTTAAACGCTTCTGCTTGTTAAGATACCTACTTCTTTGCAATGTTCAAATTCAACACTAACAGTCTTTCAACAGTACGATCAAAAGCAGCAACATAAGATTTTCTCCATGTATTACACTAGCAACATAAACGCTAATAGGGAGGGGAGTAAAAAAAAATAGATCATTTCCACAGAAGTTTCTTTTCTTTCTGACTTTTTTAATTTTATAACTTTAAAACATCAAATCTTGACAAAATTTTCACTACAGCACTCACGTTTCTGATTCACTAGCCTATGGACACAAAATAATGTAAATCTGACACTTACATGTTCGTCTAGCGAATAACTCAGTTCTCCGTCATCGTATAACACAAACCATCGTCTTTGCCATCGCTGCAACAGAACAAAAAAAATAGACGCATAAATAATAAAAAAAAAAAAATACTCTTCAACTATGCGTGATATGCGAATTCAGGTAGACAGGTTACTGACTTGGAACCACGCAGTTACGGGGCAACTTACTAATGGTGAGATACACACAGAATGCATACCGGACGAAAAACTGAAAACTACTTTTCCATCTACAGCAATAACGATTTTGCACAGTCCACACTACAAGCGATTAGGTATTAACAAAGCGTGAAAATACGTCCCCATTGTTCAGCGGAGAATCGCCACTGGATGGTAGAATAAGGAGTGGAAAAAAAAATTTCAACAATCCGCTAACCACAATCGGTGATCTAAATTTTTTTCACTCTAGTAACTCGTGAGAGACAAAATAGGTAAGAGAGTTGCCAGCAAAAACAAACAAACGTCAGGCTTCGAATGATGTTGAGGATAAATTTTTTTTGAGGTATAGCCGCTGAAGATAATACCTAAATATTTCAAAAAGAGCAAACATGAGAAACATTACCTTTGTGGGAAAAAAGAGGGTAGGATGAAAGCCACTAATCGAGAAGGAAGATGTTGTCCAGGAATGATTATAATTTATAAAATAGTGCATTAATTTCGCCGACAATAATTTGTACCAACTTAGTTTTGCCACAGATTGTTATAGCGTTTCCCACATAGCCTCCTACATAATAATAAAATAATGAACACAAACAGAATACTGTTTTTAGGCAGTTATTAGTGCACAAAATGCTTATTATAATCATGTTTAAGTTATTCAAAATGAGAAACATTATGTATGTAATAAAACCCTGAAAAGACTGGCCTATCATTTATTTGTGCACAAATAATACTCAAAATGTTATTGATTAACAAACTTAATATAATTTATATGATTTTCTCAAGAGTTTTTTTCTAAAACTGTGAAGATAACACACATCAGAGCTTATAGGTAGAAAGCAAGCATTAAGTAACTAAGAATTAATATTTTTGAAAATCCCAAAAGCTTGGGTTTAATCACATAGACAGAAATTGAATCTGGTTGATAAGACCCAAACTTATTTCCAAGTAAAGTAGGAGTTTTACTAACGCAGTGGATTTATTCCGAATGAGGCAATTAGTTCGACGTAATTACATTATTGATGCACTGGTTTACCCATTAAGAATGTAAAACTCCGATTTTTCAGCAAATTTTAAACACCATTTCATTTCTTAACCATCTCCACATACTACAAATTTCGTGGACAATTCATTATAAGCTTTTATTCTACTCACCACTGCGATTTTAAAATATACCAATACTGCAGCCAACCTTCCACAAAGAAATAATGTTTATTTCACATGAAGCTAAAACCAAAAAAAAAAAAAGCTTATCTTTTAAAAATTCGTTTTTAACTTAGTTTCTTCTTCCTCATTTATATATATTCTTCACGGGGCCCATAACAAAATTTTAGCAGAATAAAAATTATGCAGGTTGCGTTCCGAGTGAGCCAAGTGCCCACCCACTGCGTTATCAAGTTTTACCACCCTCTAAATAATTGGTTCACAATCTTCTTTGCGTGACGCCTACTATGATCATCGTTTAACATCCATGCGACCTATCCTCAGCTTCACATTACCTCGCTGAATCTATTCTGGCTTCAAGATATAATAATATTTTTCAATCTTACGATGATAACACGCATTTACGTTGAAAATGAAGGCACCCCCTAGATTGATCTCACGTCTCCTTAGGGGGGCGCTCTTTAGTTATGGAACCATTGTTCTGAATATTTCTCTCTGAGGAACAAGAGTTACATAGATATGAACATCTGCCATATTGTAGCTTGTAGCGAATTTATACCGATGCTGCTAAAAAATTTAATGTCGAAGAACGGGATCTCTAACAGTAGATTGTACACTTTTGAGCAGTATCGGGATCAATTCGCTAAAATATGACGGATGTGCATATACCTGTGTAAATTCAATTCCTTACTTCACATCCCCAACGAAAATTTATTCTCCAGGAATGTTTCAATTATTTGACCGAATTTAAGGCAACATAAGGACCTACTTAATGCAAAGAGGATGGATTCAAAAGGGATAGAGCAGCTAACGAATGAAAAAAAAAATTCGATCGATGTTATCAGCGCAACTAACAAAGATCATAAACACTACACAAATTCAATTTCAATGTGCGAATATTCTGAAAAATTTGTCAAAACTGTAATTCTGAATTAAAACGCGAAATTAAATTTGAAGTGTATTACACTCTTGCTTCTATTATCTACTATCAACCAAATTTTCTTAGATTTCCGATTTCCATGCGTTAGATCATATTTTTTTCAATAAGTATATAATATCTTTATATGGAATTTGGCGAAGTCCTGAATCTAACAAGGCAAAGATTAGAACAGGCAGAGTTTTCAAAAAAGCCTATCACATCATAAAACGAATTCTAAACAAATAAGAGAACGAAAAGTTCCTACCTTAAACGAAAAAGATACTCACAGATAATTTAGTGAAACAAATTTAAAAACAATTTTAATACTCCATTTGGAAGTAATAAAACGGGAAGAGGATTGAAAAAAAAAAAAGAAACGTATTTTAAGACTAGCTAGATTTGGATCAAAATTCAATAGCCCAATCCATATATAAGTGAAACAAAATTAATCCAAAGGAAACAGCTTACCCAACTGAAACACGACAAGTTTGCTGATGGGTAGAAAACCAATTCCAGATGTGCATCGTAAATTATTTGTTGTAGGTAAGGAGGATAAAAAAGTAAACGTGATCGCCATTCGAAGGATCGTCTCTTGCAGGACCACAAACCAGCATGATAGGCTGGTTTTGAAAAAGATTTAAATTATAGTAAATGCCGTAACAGGGAAGAATATACGACCAAATAAAGCTATCAACGTGATTTGAACGCTTTAATTGTGGGTATGATAATTACATCTATGATATTATATCCACAGAAAAAAGCGTCCTCTCTTCACACAACTATTTTTATAAACAATTCAAATACCTTCACGATTTTCACGCACACACATGAAAATTCGACTCCTCCTACAAGGAGTATGCCTACACACAGGCACGTATCTACACGCGTACATATATTAAAAAAAAAGTTGAATAATACCAGAAATACCGGTCCGTCCATCAAAAATCGTGCGACACGGAACCCATAACCTAGGTTCTATGTTTACTTACAAACAAAATACTACAGCTTGATGCAGGATTCCCAAATGTATGGTTTTCATGACATTCTTGCCTTGATTCTTTACGGATAGATATCCAAGTGAAAAAAATACGAAACACCTGCTTTAGTAAAGGTACTAGATATAGAGGCTAATATATGAGCTAATATAAACGGTGAAAAAGCAGGTAGATCGTGAAAAATACCATTACCACTGAAACAAACTTGTGATAACTACTTTTCATCTCTTGTTTACAGTCGGGGCGAACAACAACTGAAAAACAACCAGTAAGGGGAGCAAATAAAAACTGTGAACTAAAAAAATAAAATAAAAATGGCTGAAGAAAAAAATAATCAAAATTAATAACTAAGCGAGCAAAAGCAAAATTGGGAATATTCCCAGGTGATCAATGTAGGTATGAAAATATCGGGGCTGGCCGCAGGATTTCCTCAAGGGGGATTTTATGTTTTTTGCTACCTAAATATTTATTTTATTTTATGAGCTCCTTGAAAAGTCAGACCTTGGGATTTTCTTTTTTTTAAATTTCTTTCTCACATACGGATCCCCCCCCCTCCTCGTAAGACAAATTATTTAAAACAGGTTGAAAATGAAAATTGAACAAGTTAATTTGAAATTAAAAGTTTTATATATTTTTTAAAATATTAAACACAAGGTTTTCCTAGAAATAAATGCAATGATTGTCAAACTGAAGCGTGAGACCTGATGTGGTTTCATTATTCAGAATTAAAAATAATACCAAAGATTATTTGGTACTATTTTTTTTTTTTTAAGGAGGGGTTGAACACCCAAACTCCTTCGTGTGACCGCCCCTGTAAAATATAAATGAACTGAAGTGAAGAAACTAAAAATCTATAGACTGCGGCTCCTCCAACAGTGATTCAAGATGAGTAAAGTGAAATGTTAACAATTATTCCCCCTTTCAAAATGAATGATCGATTTCAAGACATGAAGTGGAGCTTTTATACACAAAGTAAGGTAAACCGCATAGGAAACACTACATTTTTGTTTATCAACCGATGACTAGACAACGTAGAACAAATCAAACAAAACTTTTTTTTCTCGCTTTGCGTGCATAATTATTTTGTATAGCTATAAAACCCCCTCTGAAGATGTTCGCAAAATCATTTTGAAAAGTCAATGCGACCGAAAATTCAAGAAAGGCAGCCCAGCCCTGATTTAATGCTTCATATAACTCTGATTGATGTTCTAAGAAAATTTTTCACTTTCATTTTTTTTTTTTTGAAACGGTAAGTGGGTAGTTTTGAAATATATGGACGTTTCAAACACTACAGCACTAATATCTCCAAGGGAGGATACGACCTAAGAAGAAATCATTAAAAAAAAATGGTGCATTCTCAAGAGATAAATCAGATGAAAAATCAATATTAACAGCAGGTAATCGACTAGTTGTTCTTAAATTTTCGAATCATCACTTATCTGAAAAATACAATTCGAAAGAATATGTAGACCTAGCTTTAAATGGAATTATTCAATTGGCTCTCAAACAAAATTTCATCAACTGTGATTGAACAGTTTCAGTAGTGGATAATATACTGATGAAAGAAGCAAATAGGATACCTGAAAATAAAAATTTATTTGGAGAGGAAGCACAGTGAATCTTCTTAAAAAGAGGATGGAAGCCATTGCTTTCTCAATTTTAATGTCTCTATTCAATAGTATGGCTAAGGGGGATTGAGTGGATAAATCTGTCCTTCGGATTTTTTTAAAGCAGGATTTCAGAGTGAGACCATTACGGTTTTTAATTTCACGACAAATAATGACGACTAGCATGAAAATCAGAAATTCATATTATCCAAAATACACAAAAATTTTTTTCACCCTCCATTCGCTAAATTATTTTTTCTGTAAATTTTCCTCCCATCTAAAATAAATTGTGCATATAACCTTTGAGTATATATGTTATGGAGGGCTAATTCGTAAAACATTTATACAGGTAGTTACTACCAGACACAGATGGCGGGTTCGGGGAATGAAACTACTCCATTTTGTACATTACTATATCTATATATGTACATGGATATATAGATATGCATCTTACAGTGTGGAATACCTTATATTGTGGAAGATATTCTGACAACAGAAGGTTTTATGCAGTTTTGCATGTTCACTACATATCATACACAAGGTATGGGGGAGCCAAGACCTCCGCCAACACGGGTGATTTCCTGGCCAACTTTATGAGCTTATATACTAGCTCCTTACAAGCAAAAATAGACACATTTGTAAGAAATATGTACGTACATGTGATGATTAATTGCAACATATTTTACCATTTCTATGGCTACGTGTAAAATATGGCAAGTGCACTGATAAGACAGACTGTGACATCATCTGAGATGTAATCTATTGATTCATCATGGTAATATTGTATCATACTTGCAATGTTTTGCAAGTACATACATACAAACATACAATATGTTTAAGGTGCAGGGCATAAAATTAGTCATCTTACTATGATGACTGTTTTCAAGAGGCTAAGCCTCTAACCTCTTAAGAGTAGAATAATCCCCATAGCTACTCCCCTCAGTTTTTGCGCAATAAAAATGATTAGTTGCATGCCTGGGGATTAGTCTGAGTTTTACCTCCGCTTTTGGTCTCACTCCCATTTTACTAGCTAGCTGCCAATGGCTGCTCCAACACATTCATACGATTGCATACGGTAGACCTGTTGGTTTAATAAATTTTGGTGGCTGCGATGTCCCTTAACTCAATGTGGTCTGTATTAAGTCCATTTATAAGGATGGTACTGAGGTTTGAGTTTAATGAGAGGGGTGAGGATTGATGTGCCCATGTACAGTCAATAATGTCAAGTTTGAATTCTCAAAAACCACATATTGCTGTGGGTGGATGGCCAGAGTTGGTGGTACCACTAAGGCGGGGTCCTCATTAGTCAATAGGAATCTTGCCATTTAGGGTTGCTAAATTTGGAGTCTCCAAATTTGGTTTTCTCTTTTTAAGTGTTTTGGGAGAAGCGATGAGCGGTGGAAGTTCAGATTTCATTTCCAGTTATCTCTTTTCAGGTGTTTTGGGAGGAGCGATGAGCAATGGAAGTTCAGATGTCATTTTGGAAATGATATTTTCTATAGGTGTCATGTCCTTGTACATTAGTAATTCCTCCTTGATCTTAGCCAGTTCTTTTTTGTACTTCAAATGACAAATGGAATACCACATGTACATAAATTGCACACAGCAAATTTAAATAAATTTTGAATTAAGAAAATTGAAGGAAAAATTCACCAAAAAACTGAGAGGAATTTAAGTCTTAGTCTAGGTGACAGTAAGAAAGTGAATGATTTTGTTGCGAGATTTTCTATCGATAGCAGTGTCAGTATGTGGTCTTATCGGATCATTTTCTGATCATAAAAACGATAAGTGTCAAAATTCACGATCAAATGGAAGTTTTCCAGTTAAAATCTACTTATTTTCAGTAAAATTATACAAAAACGAAATTGAGATTTTAAGAAATTCAATCTCATAACAATGAGTATGCAGGCATATTACACAATTTCATTTTTGACATTCACTGTACATTGCATCTGTTCAATAACAGAAACTTGTTGCAATGTTTTGATCACCAAAGTATGTGGATTTGTTTGATCCTGCTTTTCTCTTATTGTTATTCATTTCATTTCGATAATAGCATCGGAATTTTATCTGTGAGAATGTGTTTTCATTTATTTTAGCAAGTTTGCTATTTTATCATCAGACATTTAATTATTTTTGAGAAAATTTTAATTCCTCCGTGCTAAACACATAGCCTTACAACTAGGATGCTGATTTTTCAGTTTCTTCTGCCTCTTTTTTGGGGGCTTACTGGGTCCAAAGGGTCATATATTTTTGTTATGACATTGTCAGAAAATTTGACTGATTTCTTCTTTTTTTGTTTTATTTGTTTGTGATATTTCTACTTGTAAATTTTGTGTTGTATGGCAGGTTTTGACTAGATTTTCTTGTACTTTATTTTCTATAGTATTTTCTGATGTATTTGTCTGAGTGTTTCCTTTATGTTTCACATTTTTATTTATTTTTTAGACCATTTTCTTGTTGTCATTTATTAAAAATGCAGATTTCAATGTATCGATGAAAATTGTTTTGCTTTCACCTGCTTTGAGAATCACAAAGTTTTTACTGTCTTATGATACTACTGTAAAAGGACTGGCGTATCGTTTCTTCAGTGAAGATCTTATTTTTTCATCAATAACAAATACATGTGATGTAGTGGCCAAGTGTTTTGAGACATAAACCTTAGGCTGGCCATGTCAAGCTGCCTGTTGTAAAAAGTTGTTTGCATCAGTTTGTATGGGCTAATTTCCTTCAGATTTGTGAAAAAGTCCCCTGAAAGGTGTGGTAACTCTTTACCAAATGCTAATTAAGCTGCAAAGTATCCTGTGTATAACTGAAGAGCAGATCTGAGGCCTAAGAGGATGGTTAGTAATGTGTTAACCCATCTCTTTCTATTGTAAGCCAAAGCTCTGTGCCATCACTCAACTTTGCAATTAGCTTAAGGATGGAAACCTGTGGTTTGACTGTTTTGAACATCAGACTTTTGAGATAACTTTTTAAAGAGCGAGCTTTTGAACTGACAATCATAGTCCAAAACTACGACTTCAGGTATGCCATATTGAGCAATTCAGGTTTAAATAACCTGACAGCCACTGTTGGAGCTGTCATCTCATAAAGAGGAATTGGTTCAGGCCAATGGGTTGCCCTGTCTATTATTGTCAGAAGGTATCTGTGTCCTTGCATGGGGCAATGGGTCCACCAAGTTTATATATATATTGTTTTAAACCTTTCTGTTTGTTCAAAAGATTTGAGAGGCGAATGAGTATCTCTTTCTAATTTGGATTCTTGGTAGTGTAGGCAACTACAAGCCCATTGACTGCAGTCAGATTTTAGTCAAGGCCAAACAAATCTTGATGACACTAAATTAGCAGTACATTAAGATCTGGAGTGTGATAGATTATGCACACGGTCAAATGCCATTTTCCAATATTTTTTGGCAGTAATGGTCTATTTTTGCCAGTACTGATGTCACATGTGAGTAAAATGTCTGCAACAGGAATTTTTTCATCTCAATTTGAGATAAGTATCATCATTTGATAACAAATCTTACAATTCTACATCCTTAATCTGATTGTTAGAATCCGGGTCAAGATAGCTTCGATCCTACTAAGAGCATCAGCTGGAGTGTTGAGTTCTCCACTTATATACTGAATGTCAGTAGTCAACAGACCAATGTAACCTAATTGTCATGTTCTTCTTGGATATGCTGGCTGTTTTTGCATGAAGGCATGTATTAGAGGTTTATGATCCTATGTGATTGGTCTTCTTCCATAGTTTAGCTATGAAAATGGAGGGTTTGTCATTTTCAATCTTTATTTTGCCAACTATTTTGTTTATGATTTTATTTTTTGTTTTTCCAAAGATGTTTTGTACTTGTTTGTAGAACCAAGCATTTTTGTCCTTTTCTTCCAGAAGGGAATCCATGAAATTTGAGATTCCTCTTATGATCTGTGGAGGCATTCCTCCACAAATATTAGAGTAATGTTGGTTAATTGTACATGTTTGGTTTTGAATCTACTGTCGGGGAGAGTTAACCAACATCAACTTCATTTTAAAGGAATTCTGTTACATCAATACTCTGTCTAAAGAGTAATGGATTTTACTCAGTTCTAGTATTTATTAATTGTACCAATTGTGTAATGAGCTTAGAGTCAAAGTTTGTATTTGACTACTTCCCCCAGCTAAAATACTTGGGTTTGAATTTCCTGAATCAATTAGGTTTGGTGGTGCCATTCAATTTAAAAGACTTTGAATTTCAGCAAGAATTTCGCTAAAAGTAAAAACATACGTCGCAATTGTTGTGTGTTTGAGGGGTTACTATATCTCTACTCCTCCATGATTTGGTAGACAATTTGTTTGGGTCAATTGTAGTACCCAGATGTTTTACTTCAGGGTGTCTAACACTCTTCTTCCGAGAGATCAAGGTCTTCAAATTCCCTTGAATGGGTAAAAAGATAAGAGGTTCGAGGATGAGGCCAACTTACATTCTCCAGTGTCTACTTTCGTTCCTCCTAATAATATATTTTGAATTAAAAAACAAACTTCAACAACAAGGTGTCATTAGTTGAGAAAAAGTAAAATTTTGAAAAATTTAATTTTTCCTTTTGGATTAGAAAGCGAGTTTCCCATCAGCGCACCACGCCAAAGGACACCACAACATATGCTAAAAAATCACATAGGGGTCACCACTGCGGAATACCCAAGTTTTCAGCAGTTTTGTGTGTTCACCATATATCATACACAAGGTACAGGGGAGCCAAGACCTCCTCCAACATTGGCTATTTTGTAGTCAATTTTATGAGCTTATATATGGCTCCTTACATGCACAAATAGACACACATGTAAGAAATACGTATATGTGTATGATGACTAATTGCAACATATTTTACTGTTGCTATCACTACATGTAAAATATAGTAAGCGCACTGATAAGACAAATTGTGACATCATCCAAGATGTAATCGATTGATTTGTCACGGTCCAAATATTAAGTCATACTTGTAATATTTTGCAAGTACATACATACAAACATACAATGTGCTTAACATGCCATGTACAAAATTAGTCATCTTACGATGACAACTGAAATTAAGAGGGTGAGCCTCTAATCTCTTACGAATGGACTAATCCCTACATACGATAATTCCATTCCCTCAAACACTATCATTGAAGAACCAAACTAGGAGAATCAACCTTCCCTTACATATATATACTCAAAGCATATAACCCTGGCAAGAAAGGTAAAGGTCAACATCGTTTAATTCAAATATTTTGGTCCACTCAAATAGTTGACCAAAGTTAGCCTGTCATCTCCCCTCTCCAGAAAAAACAATTAATTAAAATTGCTACTAACATTGAGGGGAATGTAGAGAAATTTTTTCACATTAAATCCGCCCCTTAAGAAAATTCTGGCAACGCCACTGTTCCTATCCAAGATTTTAGAAATTCTCTTCATATTTTTTGTGTAATTCACGAACTTATCCCGAACTTCACTCTCAAGTTAAATACTATTTAAGTGTTCGCTTTAACAGTTCATAAACTCAGATAGTTTATTTCCCAGACAAGTCAAGTGTTAATATACAGTAGGTATGGTTGTTTCCACTACTTTGTAAAAAACTTTCTTTCTTTTTTTTTTTCCTCGAACAAAATAAGTAAAGTTATTTTAGAATAAAAGCTTCTCCGCATTTCCAGAATGCAAAACAAAAACCCTTTATACAAAGCAAGAAACATAAAAGAAGAATGAAAAAAATTACTCACGATAAATGGAAATAAAATCTTTACAAATAGTCAAAGTAGTTTCTTTTCGCAATAAAATGGAAAAATATTCAATTATAGTGGCATGCAAAGAAACAATAACACGAATAAAAGAGTAAAGGAAATTAAGGTAGAACTCGATGAAAAGAAAGAAAAATATCCGAATGTCGATTGACATTGTACAAAATTTGCATAGCTGGAGACATTATGACGTAATGACAGAGAAAAAAAATTTTTTTGGGTAGATAGGGGACGTTCCAGTTGGTATAAACTAGACAATAAACCATTTTTAAGTAGGTTTTCTTTAGAAAATCTACTTACTACGCTCTCAAGGTTGCGGGTGGTTACGTTTTTCGTTCCATGACCTCAGGAAAATTTAACATCTTAATTAATTTTTCATTTCAAGAAATAATGCTTTTAAATTTCATATTGTCTAATATTTTGTCAGCAGCTAAAAAATTACGTATAATCATAACTTACCACTAACGTATATAAACTTACAGACAATCAATTTGACCATCAAAATTCGTATAATTCTTTTTCTCGAATACCTTCTTTTTCTGGCGAGGCTTTCTGCACTAGAATTTTTAGAATTAATCTCATCAAATATGTATATAATATATTTTATTGCTTCCGCTACTATTTCATAAAAACTTTTTGATAGCCTAATTAAAAAACGAAGAATGATAGAAAAGTCCGGAACACAGGTAAATATGGATTCAGTGTCAATATAAAACAGAATAATTCAAACAAATTTCAAAAAACTTTTTTTTTTACTTGTATACATTACAATGGGTCAAAATTAGAAAAATTTTGGTCTATTTAATTTATCATACAATTAAAAGTATTTTTTGAAAAAAAAAAAAAAAAAAAAAAAAATTCTAGCGCAGCAAGCCTGGCTAGAAATAGCAGGTTTTCGAGAAAAAGAATTATGAATTTTGATAGTCACATTAATTCTCAGAAAGTTTATATGCGTTAGTGTTATGTTATGATTGTACGAAATTTGTTAACTTCTGACAAAATATTAGACAATATGAAATTTAAAAACATTATTTCTTGAAAAAATGAAAAAATAATTAAGATGATAATGTATGGTACATACAGAGGCGGCAACTTAGATTTTTTGGCCTGTCGCAAACTCAAATCCTCAAACTCACATATACATAATTTCAAATAAAACCAAAAAAATATAATAAAGTTATGAATTAAAAAACAAAAAAACATGAACTTGATTAATTTGTTATTAGGGTGGAAACAACAAAACATTTGTAGTTGGCGCATGCGCCTTGAATTTTTTCTGAAGAATTTTCGATAATTTTTGTCTTAATAATATTCGTTGAATTTTAGTCTCAATAATTTTCGTCGTATTTTTGTATTATAAATTTGAGTAATTGGCGCCAAAAGAAAATTTCAGGCTTATTCCATTTATAGTTTCCTAAAAATCCAGGAAAAATCACTTTTCTAACGATTTTTCATTTTCCAATTTTCTCCGAAACTATAAAAATAATATACATTAAACTTCTATCAAACTTGCAGCTGTATGAGAAAATTCTATCACGAAAATTTCAGTTCTATCCATTCTGTAGTTTACTCAAAATCCTAGAAAAACAGGTTTTCCAAGAATTTTCTGTTCTCCAATTTTCTTAGAAATTACTGAACCAATAGACAACAAACTTCTATCAGACTTAGTCCTATATATATATAAGGATTACCTTTCATGAAAATTTCAGCTTTTCATAGTTTTCTCAAAACCGTGAACATAGAACTGTTTCCGAGAATTTTTTCTTTCCCAGTTTTCTAAAAAACCACTGAATCAATAAACAACAAACTTCTATGAATCTTGCACACATATAATAGCACAATGTCATCAAAATCGCAATTTTCTTTTTCACTTTTAGCTCGTCATATTATCTGTTAACTTCAGAAAAAAATTTTTTTCAGACAATTTTGGAAAAGTATTATACAGAGTTCGTGGGCTGGGCTGTGGACATCATGAAACATAAACATTTCCACCCCTCATGTTAATACTACGCCCTTTTATAGCTGCCTTAAAAAAAACTGTGCAACAAAATATTTGGCAGCTTTCAACTCCAAAATATGGTACCTATGAAAAATAGACAAATAATTCAATTGGTACAAAATTTTATGAGAAAATTTTTCGCCAGACCTAAAATTTTCTGCAGAACTGACCCCTAGACGAAAAAATCAAGAAAACAACTTCAACTTTCAAGTGTGCTTTAAAACATCTCGGGTGGCCAAGCGGGAGTATCAACTTGAAAAGTGATAAGTATTCAATTTTATATAATTCCCTTATAATACAATCTACGAGGAGAAAAATATTATACTTATTTTTTCTTGAAAAAAAAAAGCGGTCCGCCACATTACTCGTAAATTTATCTATTTATACATATATATACTATACACAGAAAAAAATTAGGTGACAATGGGAAAATGGTACCTACCAATCGTTTTCTTTTTTCAACAAGCAGATATAATTTTCAACATCCCTACTACTAACTAACCCTTTTGCGAGGTCAATTTTAATAGTCCGTTTGCAAACAACCAGGATAATAAATCGAGAATTATTTTACTATCAAAAACACCGATTTTCAGTCTAGTAACCAATTTCATAATAACGGATGAGAAACACCTCTAATTTTTTATCCAGCTTTGTATACGAGTTGCAGCTACTATAATCGTCTTCGTAATATAAGTATATGGTACAGTTTAAATGTGATGTCCGGAAACCACAGTAAAATAATCGACCTTATACTGGTATACTCAGGTATTCAAGCTAAATGCCCCGAAGTGTATTTCCAGCATCAATTAACTCCTATGTTTGCGTCAGAAAAACGGGATAAATATATTTTAAATAATACATGATCAGAAACAGAATGTTGACAATGATATTTTAGGAGCAAAAAATAGAGCTTATCATTGATGAAGCAAACCTCAATGTAAAGTAAATGGGCTTTCATATAAAAACATGACACATCTTTTTACATGAACGCATATTTACTGTTTACAAAACAACAGCGTAAAGAAGAGTTACGCACCAAATTTCATTTAGTTGCTTCGCCAAACAATTCAAATCAGTAACCCCCAACCACAACAAGATTTCTATCATGAGAGATTGCAATTTCTGAACCTCAAATCTCAATCTGTGAAAGTTGCGCATGGGAACCAACAAATACACCCTTTGGATTAAAAATCAAAGTATTTTCAGAACTACCAGACCTACTCGGAACCATCTGAAGACTACTTAGATACATTAAGCATCTCCATCGTAAGTATAAAACCTACTCATTGTATTATCAACCCACAGAAGACGATGAACTTGTTAAATTTTTTAAATACGTAGAGCAGTAAAGACATTACCTAATCAAAGTTAGTTGAAACTTCAAGAAGTAAACCATCCAGAACTATGATGTATCTTCATAAAAACCTAATTTATAAAGATTAAAACTCAATACTTACGACTACATCACAGCTTACCGATCCAAAAAACACTGATACACTCAACTTATCCTATACTTCAATTCTCAATATCATATCTCACTCAAATTATGATTTTACATAATCGCCAATTTGTTTTGCATGAGGGTATTTCGTATGATTTCACAACTCAAGAAAAAAGTATTTTATCCCACAAGACAAGAAAAACATTACAAGCATAGTAAATTAACATTAACAAGAACATAAAATAAAAAACCCAAGCAGTAGGTACATATAATCCCACTACATCATCTCATATTGCAAGATATTTGGTCAGCACGCTAACAATTTGTTGCCGACTGTAATACACCCCAACTTATTTTATCCGTTAATGAGGCCCAATTTCGTCTCATTAGCCATCAGATAAATATTTTTTGGAATTTGTTCATAGACGATAAAATATTGATCTGATTCTTTCACAAATTGCAAATGGTTGTAAGAATCTGTTTCTCTTTGTTTTCGTAAGAAAAAATATTCATAAGAAATGATAGCCTTAAATGTATCGAAAATTGAGAACTGAGAACAAGTTTCAAGAAGATAGAAATAATGAAGTAATGCAACTAAAAACTTAAAATTAGCTAGGAAACTAATTTTCAAAGAAAAAATAATCCAGGGTACGTCGGCTAAAGTCAAGGAATAAATTAAAAAATTAATACGGTCAAGTCGAACGTCAAAGTTGGCTATAATAAAAAAAATTATTTTCAAATCGTAAAACTCGACTTCAAATAAGGTATTGCTCGCAATACAAATCAGACTTAACCCTTCTCAAAGGTTAATAACCTGCGCTTAAGAACGATCCTAACAGCAGGAGACGTTTTTTTTTTTGAATTGAATCAGAATTAATTATCATTGAAAAATTTTGTAATGCATTACATACGCACACGTTTCTTTTTATTTCTTTCTTTTTATTTTAAATCTATTGTTTCCCAGAGCGCGCTGAAACAGAAACAAATGAAAATAATTAAAACGAAATTTCGTTTCAACAACTGTAAACTTCATCCGAAAATACTCGTTATCGATAATGAGAAAGAAAAAGTGCCTAGGTACAAAATTACAAAACAGGGCGATGTATTCAACTGATCAGAATAGAAATAGCAGGGAAGAAAAAAATTAATTCAAGATATCCGGAAGGTAAATGGCACCAGGGTGTACACTCGATAGCTAACTGACTGGAGCATGCGGCGAGTGAGGCAGAAATTCCACTAACGAGTAGGTAAGCAGTATTTTAGGCTCTGAAGTAAAAAAATTCTTATGAACACAGACATTTGAAAATCAAACACACGCAAAAGAAAGTGACAATCATGTATGTCTATATGATCAGTATTAGTGGTAATACGAGTACTTCTTCGAGCAAAAATTTTATCGCGATTCAGTTGAAACAATTTAACTGACCAGTCAACAACATAATACATCCTACACATAAAATAAAGTTATACAGACTATTTTAGGCAAGTTGACGATAGAATGAAATGGTCCTACCTTTCAGCGCTTTTAATGCGTTGCCACATTTCACGTAAAATTCCCTTTGACTGTATATAGTAGCTATATTCTATACGAAAAAAATTCTAGCACAGCAAGCCTTGTTAGAAAAAAAAAGGTTTGGAAAGAAAGAATTATAAATTTTGATGGTCACATTAATTGTCTGTAAGTTTATATGCGTTAAAGGTATGTTATGATTAGCTCTGTTTGATAGGACCAAACCAATTTACACCAACCTACAACCTACACCATGAGGGCAATTCCACAAGTGTAGGTATGTTATATGACTTGCGCCAAGTTTTACTTAAATATTTGTAGAATATCCCAACTGGTGTAGGTTGGTGTAAGTTAGTGTAATCCTATCAAACAGAACTATTGTATGAAATGTGTTAGCTGCTGACAAAATATTAGACAATGTGAAACATAAAAGCAATTTTTCTTGAAAAAATGAAAAATAAATTAAGACGATAAAGTATGATACATCATCATATAATTTAAAATAAAACCAATGAAATATAATAAAGTTATGAAATAAAAAAAAAAGAAAACATGAGCATGTGGTTAATTTTTGTAAAAAGAAAAGTTCATGCAAATTAGAAAAAAAACGAAAGTATCGTTTGGTCGATCCGCACCAAAATTGGTAATATGCTACAATAAATTTTAATGAATATTTACTTCAAATTTCGTACATATGGTTCCAAAATTCCGCCTTTTATAACAAATATAAGAACAAACACCCAGCTGATCCGCGCTAAAATTGGAAGAGTACTACAACGAATCAAAATGAATACTGTTAGGTACCGGGTATCTTCCACTTTTACTCCATCTATATGAACAAGATGCGCGTTCTACATACGCAAATAGGAACCCATACAGCTATCAAAGACACCCTTTTATTACACCTCCCATTTTGTAGCCTACCTTGATTTACCCTATTTATTTTCAGGTAAAAGCAATAAAACGTCTGTTTTATGACCAATCATTATTGACATGTACAAAATTTTGACTATTTTAAAGTGACCAGAATACCCGCCACTTTTTATGTTTGCTAATACTATGAATATACTCCAATATGGGCCAACACTGAAAAATGATGTACAAAAACACTTACACTAAACTGATAAGCCCAAATACCGATTACTGTTCTCAAAATGCTTTGTGATGCAAAGACATAAAATATTAAATTATTAAATAACAACACTATTGGAGACGCTGGAGATCTAGGTTCCAGATAGTGCTCAATATTCACCTTATTCACCCTTGTAGCTGACATTAAAATTTGGAGAAATTATTGCATTAAATTAAGGGTTTGACAGTCTTATTTACTCTCCTCTGGAAAGATACTACACTTTGCCTGGTCAAACCCCTATATTGGAACCAATCTGGTAAACTCATTTTTCCACCAGAATCACTTTTGGATAGGACTTCTTAGAGAGCACATCTCTCCAGTTAAAGCATCCAATCTTTGGATTGATCTTAAAGAACATATCTCCTTAGTAGAAAAATGTCTTTTATTTCTTTTGCCAAAGTTTCTAGTACCGGACTTAGAATAATTTCATACATTTTTCTTACTTTGATATTTGAGCTTAACATTGAAACGATATTATTATTTGTTTTTGGACTGATTTAGAGTCCATTTAAGTAAACTGAGTAAATTTAAAGTCAATTTTATGAATTTTATTTCCTTTTCAAAAAATAAAATTCTACATTTTGAAATAAATTTGATCTTGTAATTTATTATTAAAACAAATTCCCTTAGCTGAGATCAATCTCGGATCTACCTCGATCAAACTCTACTTAAGGCAAGAACCTATTGTTTGTGGCCCATAACTTACTCCAAATTTCAAGGCTATTGGTGTAAAAAACTGAACATTTTATAGCCAAAATAAAAACAAAAATGGTGGTACTGGAAGTACCTTCAAGCCAATCCACACTAAAATCAATAGGTCTGGTCCTTGGCTCAGTAAAAATGTACATACCAAATTTTGTGATTATGAGACAAAAATTGTGACTTGTACCGTGGGAACAAGAAATTGACTACATATATATATATATGAATTTGAGTTATTCGTACCAAAATTTTTCTGAGGTCTTAAAACACAAAAGGTAAACACCTCCAAACCTGGTGGCTAATACTGCACTAAGCGTAACAGGTAGATAGCGACTGCATTAGTAGTAATTCTACTCTGTAAAAAAATTACTATTATAAAACCTGGAAAACTTGTTTTTAACATTTTAATTCTATTATGTTTTCTGTCTCTACATGCAATTGGTTTCATTTTTTCAAAAATTTAATTATTTGAATAATTTTTTATGAAGTGCAAAATGAAAGTCTTTAGCAGTGTGTCACAATAGGAAGAATTTACTTTAGAAGTGACAGAAAATTGTTGATATTTTAATATTTGGACAAAACTGAATTTGATTTTCAGCATATTGTTTTTTCTCAATTACAGCAATTCAAATTTATAAATTAGTCAACAATCATATTCCAATCAGACGCAAGGAAAACAAATTCAAAGTTTATAATTGATTTCAAATACTGTTAGGTCTACTATACTGGACTATATTAATAGTAATAGTAATAATGATTTAACAAAAAGGAATATCAAAAACATATGCTATGATCTATCACACAATAAAATGTGGAAACTCAAAATTGAGCCTTTTTTAGGGGTCACTGGCAGTTGAAGTATGAGTTGAATGTAAAAATGAACACCAAATTCGGACTCAGCACCTCAAAAAACATACTTGGTGATGTATGATACACTAAAATATGAAAACTCAACACTAACTACCTTTTAAGGTCCATTGGGGCTGAAGAAAGGGTAAAATGGAGAAATGAACACCAAATTCGATCCCAGAGAACCAAATAACATATTTGATGATGTATCACACATTAAAATGTGAAAACTCAAAATTCACTCCTTTTAGGGCCTACTGGGAGTTTAAAAATGGTTCAGATGGAAAAATAAACATCAAATTGGAAACCAGCACCCCAAAAAAGATACTCGGTGATGTATCAAACAGTAAAATGCCAAAACTCAAAATTTCACTAGAGGAATGTTTATATGTCTATAACTAAGGAAGGCTAATATAATACTAAGAGAACGGTGTTATCTGAAATATTTATATAACCACAAGAGATACCATATCTTAGACACTTTTGGGTGATCCAATCAGGCTGCATTATTCTGTTTTATTGGGAATTGAAACTTGTGACTGGTCATCTTACTTTTTTGATGAAAAAAATTCCCAAATTTTGAATTTAATTTTTGGGTCATTTATGAGGAAATTTTCAGATTTCTTTGACCAGTGTTACCCATCGTAAAAATATCAGTTTTTTAAACCATCCTTCGTATTTTTTAGATGAATACTGCATGGTTCAGAGTAGCAAAAAATTTCATTAGATTGCCAGAAAACAGGTCAAACACAATACCTTTTTCTGACACATTTGATAAAAATGATAAAAATAATGATATATAAGATGGGTCCTAAGAAAATGCTCAGTATTGAAGCGCTCATATCCTTTTTGGAAACGGGCGAACCTAGTTCTCAAAAAAAGCTGATCTTTTCGTTGATATATCCAAATCCTCCTCACCTCATACCTGCAAACACCTTTATTTCAACTTTCACTTTTAATAATATTGTACATCGTGGTCACACTAATATATTGGTCCTGATGTTACACCATCTCATAATCTCACTCGATGGACTATGTCGACTTTGTTTATTGAATCATTACACTTTTGCAATCTGGCAGATAATTTTCGTCAATTAATTATCCAATCTATATACTCTGTTCATCTATACCTCTAAAATTTTTGTCAGGACAAACCTCATAAATAAATTAGTTCTAAAACAGTTTGGATCTTTTGGACCTGACTCAGTGTATAAGTTCTGAGGAAAAGTTTTCTTCTAACAGTGATATGATTTCATTCTTATCACAAAATTTACGTTAATTGTTCCATTTGAGGATATTCTACTTAAGAGTTTTTGTATCTTGAATGCTATCTGAACCAAAACTTAAATGGCTGTCCTGAAAACTAACTTTCCCAAAATTTATCGATACCATAGACCTTCAGAACAGCTCAAGAACAGCACTTTTTTACGAAAAAGAATACAGCTAGTACTGGATAGAACAATAATTTATGGTTAGACTTGCTGGCACTAAATAGGCAACCACTACGTACGTTTTGACGTATTTTGCATCACATTTATACACAATATCCTTGTGAATTTAAGGGGTGACTTTATAAAATGTATTCTAAATTGATGAACTCAAGCAAAATGTTGAAAATATGTGGAAGGTAATCCCCATTGTGCAAACTGCTCCCAGTTGCTACCTGTGGAAAAGCTACCCATCAACCTCCTCAGTATTTACCCACTTGCTATTCATTTGTTAAATGCTTCAACCAATCAGAAATCAGGATTCTAAAAAATTTTCAAACTTATTGATTCTTTGTTGCTCCCCCATTGATTATCTGTTTCTACATTATTACCTTATTGTGTAGTAGACTTGATATTTCTATCCAGTCACCTGATGAAAACCTACTTCACCAGATTCATAAGTTTTACAAACTGTGATAAATCTCTCCTCTTTCTTATCTTAATAAGAAAAAAGTCAAATTTATCAACCAGCTAATTTCCCCTACATTCTGTTAAGTTATAGTTGTGCTATGGAGCAACTCAATGGGTTTTATCCTGAGTTGAGAAAAGCTCAACCAGAGAATTTTGATGGCAAATAAATGAAAGATTTAATTTTCCTCAAAATGAGGAATTTTAATATTTAAAATTCACAATAAAATACTCAAATTTAGCTCTTATTGCCTTTACTACAGGCTAAAAATAATATTGATAAATGTTAACTTTGACTATCTTCACAATGAGAAAACGATATAGGTGTTTATGTCTTGACCAAAGATGAGTTAAATTTAAGAAGTGTTGATTTTAAGACTGCTGGTTAGTAAGTTTAAAAGAGATGTTGGTCCTAGGACAGCTAGCAAGTAAGGTGTGATTCTGTGTTTTGTCTTTTGAATTTGATTATGGTGACACAAGGTCACGCCATCTGACATACAATTGCTACCACCCTGCTGTTCTTTATTTATTCCTGTTTCCATATTTTTGTCCTACTGCCACCCTCTTTCAACCAATCAGAAAACAGTTATAACAAAAATTTTTATTTTAAAATATACAGCAGGATGTGATCACCCATCAAACCACTAACATACAATTCAGCTTAACTTTTGTTTTCTATCCTACCTCACCTAACCTAGTAACCTGACTATTACCAATGGAGAGGGAGTTTTATGCCATTCAGGTTGTTTTTCTAGCGCCTGTTGAAATATTGAAATGAAATTAATCAATTTAATATTTTATTTTTATTTATTTACTGATTTTTTTTTTTTTTTTTTTTTTTTTTTTTTTTTGTATCATAATTATTTAGAAATGACAAACGTGTAAGTTTGCAACTGTAGCTACAGTGGATTTTTTCATTACTCATTTTTGTAGAACTTGGGGAATATTATGCAAAATATTGAACGCTATTATGGCAGAACCGTAAGTGATGTATCATTGAAATTTGCAAGAGATGTTTGAAGCCAATAGCTTAAGGTTTGATGAAATTTTCACTGAAATGAGACATATGGTTCTTGAGATGTTGATGAAATTCGATAGACTATTCCGCAATCAGATGATAAATTCAATTCTCCAGTTATCGAGCATTATTGTTGCAGAACCATTAGTGGTAGATCGTTGAAATTTGCAAGAGTAATTTTTGAATATAAGTTGGAGGCTGGGTGAAAATTTGGTTCAAATTGAACAAATGGTTCTCAAAATATTGATAAAATTTGATGAACAGTTTCTCAGATGATAAATTTAATTCTCTAGTTAATTCTATCGAACTTAGGAACAATCTCTCCTGTGTGAGTCAAGTTTTCACCAAACCATCAGCTAATATATGTAAACAATTCCTAAAAATTTCATATATTTACTCCTTATGGTTTTGTTATAATAATGGTTGATAACTGGAGAATCGAATTTCATTAGCAAAGTATCTCCAGAATCATTTGTTTGATTTCAGCCAAAATTTCATCGAACCTTCAGCTAATGTCCAAACAACAGTAATTCTCAACAATCTACAAGTAACGGTTCTGCCCTCAATAGGGCTCGATAACATACTATAATGATAATGAACATAATATAGTATCTCAGATGCGCACTCAATATTTTATTTTAGAGAGAGTTCAGAAATTTTGTAACTGTAAGTGCACATTCCACTACATCTATTTTTCTCAATTTTTTCTTCTATAAGCTGGGATGTTATAAATGTTTTGAAGGGTTTTAACCCCAAACTCCCCCTGGTGCGTCATTGCAGTATCTAGTTAGATAAAAAGGATAGTAGCTTTCTCTGGGTCACTTTTTGTTCCCAATAATAAAAGGTATCATTTGGCTACTTGCGGGAACAAATAGTAATTAGTTAATAAGAAGGTAGCCAGTACCTTTACATTCAGAACTACTTCCCACCAATTAGCTCTCAACTTGCTACCATGGCACAAGCAGGTAGAAAACATGGAACAAGTGAAAGTAATTTTCAAAACAACTGTCCTATTTGCTCCTAACCTGCTACCGTGGCATAAACGGATAGAAAAGAGGGAGCAAGTGAAAATAATTTTCAAAACTACTTGCTACCTATTTATTCCTCAGTTGCTACCATGGCACAAGTGGGTAGAAAAAAGGAAGAAAATGAAAATAATTAAAGAAAAAACTCTTGCGCAGCAAGCTTTACAAAAAAAAAAGTAGATTTTTTTTGTTTAAAAATCACTATTACCAACATTCTTCTAATAAAGTAATATATATAATATTTATATGTTCAGAAAAAAATTACCAACATCATACAAATACGATCTATGCGATAAAATAAACTAATTCAGTACCAGGTTTTCAGAATATTTAATAATGAATTTTTAATTTTTGTTACGACAATCATAATTTTTTTGTGAAATTAAAAATTATTCAAAGTTCTAACTAGTACGATTTTAAGAAATAATTTGATGATAATCTTTCCTGTAGTGACAAAAATTGTGAATTATATTAAAAAAAAATTTATAAATGAAAAAAATCGACAACATTGCAAAACGAAGTATATTAAGGTTGTCTACATGATGGTTACGAAAATACAAGCGGAGATTTTAGGGTCTGTGTTCAAATCTAGTGCACGGAAGCCGGCAGGGGCAAAACGAAAATTGACCTTTTGCAGAGATCGGGTGGATCTTATGTTAATACGAGTGTTTTTCTCAATGAAGCAAAGAAAATGAATTTTTCAGGACCATCATGAGAAGGGTAAAAGAGGGAAAATCACACTGAATAGCTAATACGTTGGGAACAAATTGGCCAATTTAAACCAAAATTGGTAGGTTTGATCCTTGTGGTACTGTTTGTACCAAATTTTGTGACTATTGAAAGAGAATAGCAACTTTTATTCAAATAACAAGAAAAATTAGCAGTTCCAACAACCCTAAGGAATGTACCATAATACCAATAGGAACAAAATTAGAAACCATGTTGGATATACTTCAAATCAATACCAGTACCAAATTTTGTGACTATAGCTTGAAAATTAGTCCTTTTAAAGCTATTAATATGTCAAAAATTCAACAAAATCGCTCCAACTAAATTTCAGGCCTATCTATTGAAAATTACAATCTATACACCGTTCAATAAAAAATGCATACGAATTGACCTACCGGACGGACTATGCGCCCGATCCAGACCAAAAACGATAGAATTCTTCCTTAGGTGAATCTGAATATGTGTTTTAAATTTCCAAACCATTCGATCAAAAATACGCCTGCAAATAGACTAGATTCAAAAGGGGGTACATAAAAAAAAATGAATTTCCAAAATGCTCAAATTATGAAATGAAGAACGTACTCACTTCCACCTCTGAGTCCGAATACTCAGTCAATTTTAAAAGTAGATTTTTGAAAAAAATCCACTTAAAAACTACTTGCTACCATGGCACAAATGGGTTTTGTGCCAGATTTTGCACATTTAGTCTAAGTTTGCGAACTTTTCCGCCGCTATGTTTTAATATTAAGAAGTCAATTGGGCTTAAGAGCTTTACAGTTCCTGTATTATATAGTCAGAGAAAATAAGGCAAAGCATTTTGAGTAGTTCAAAAGATGCTACATTTTTAAGGGACGATCAAGCAAAAATAAAAAAAAGATTTTTTTACCCTCCCCATCTTCCTGGCTACGTGATTGCAATTTTTTTATTGTAACAAAATTTTTTTAGACTTTTCACGATAATTGTTCCAAAACTTAATAAATTTTTTTTTATGTCAAAAATTTCCTACACTTATGCTGTAGTTTTTCAGGAATTTGCGTCAATAATGAAATTCAATTAAATTCAAGTATTTTGAAACAACCTCTTCCCATATTTAGGCCTAATTTTTTCAGCAGAACTGGGTACCTGATGAATGAGTTCTTAAAAATGAAGAAATTTTAAACCTGACAAAAGGGAGAAAGCGGGATTGCCCCAGGCGCTGGTTTTTTAAGGGCCCCGCATCTACAAAAAAAAAGCGGAAAAATGTTAACAAATTTTCTCAGAAAATCTACAGAAAAAAAAAAAATTTTTTTGTTCACTCCACTTGCGAAACTTACTTCTCCAATATTATAAAATCCATCCCATAGATAAATCCAAGATACGGCAGTGAAGACAAATGTAATTTTCAATTTTTTAGTGGACCCACAAATTTTTTCCCGGGTCTCAATTTCCTCATTACGAGCCTGTCAAAATAAGGAAAACGATGTTTCAGACGACAGGATTATTTTATGAAAACGAATGGGGCAATATGGTGTGAATATAATGTCATTACATAATTACTCCACGGGATGCACTTTATTTGTACGAAACAGAAAATAAATCTACACAATAATATATTATGTAGAAAGTGTTTGTACGCGTGTATATGCTACTTTTCTTACCGGAAGTCCGGAAGATTAAAAAAAAAAAAAAAACCATCAAAAAATGCATAAACAATGCACTAATGCCCCATTTTATGCAGGTCTTGATCTGATTGAACCACTGCGAATGTAATTCACGAGCGATTCTGCTTTCGCTCTCTCTCCTGTAGCCCATGTAAAGTGAAATGAACATAACGAACATGCAACAATGTCGTGTACACTTCAATTCAGTATACAATCAAAAAGAACAAAATGAAAATAAAAATAAATAAAAGCGAAAAATAATCGTTCCTTTGAGTTACTAGAACGCGAAAAATCGAAAAATAGTTGTTCGCGCCTCCTCCGTATCTACCTGATTTTAAAACGTTCCATTGACGAAAAAATTAGGTTAATGTTATACAGCAAAGAAAAAAAAAACAAGTCTATTTGATAGCGACTGTGTAAGTGGTGTGTGAATGTTTAGACTGTTCTTTCTATCTTATACCGATATAAATATATATGTACATATTTATTCATATAATCGGGTCGTTGAACTCGAATAAGTAGTGTGTATATATGGTGTGGTATATGCGTATGTCCTCAAAATGTCTTCGGTATTTCCACTATCAAAAGAAGGAATGCGCACACATATCGCATTAATTTCGTCCCGAATCCCTTCACTTTGATTGGATGAAAGAATACGGCACGTGATCATAAGTCAATTCGATTAAAGAGAAAATGAAAAAGAAAAGACATCGTATCAACATCCGACTACCTAAGGAGTAATGTGCATTATTTCTACTGGCCTATTAATTCATGTAAAATTAACTGCATTCTAAAAAATCTAACAAGATAAACTAATGACAAATATTTTCTTATTATTTTATTTTAATATATTTACGCTTTATTGGGGATTTAAATACTCGCACTGGTTGACCAAATACACATAGCCTAATAAATAACTTTATAAATGAATTTATAAAAGATACGCTTTCATAAGTGTAAAATGTTTTTAAAAAATAATAAAAAAATCACATCAAAAACAGGAACTACTCAGGATTAGAACTCACGCCCCCAACTGAAAGACTCACACGCTGACCATGCGCCTCAGAAGAGGATGTTTGAAGGAAGAACAAATTCGCCATACAAGTGATTGCAATAATCAGACCAGATTATGGTGCACCCTAGTGGACTGGTACTAAATTACGTAAAATTTTGTAACGTTAGTAACTGCAATAAAACTTTATTATATAAATATATGTTAATACATTAGAACTGACATTCGTATAATCAATGACAAATGTGTTAATGATATTTTTCTTATCAGAGGGAATCATTTGAGAAAAAAGTTAATCAATCTTTTCAAGTCTTCAAACTATAAACCAAGACGCTTACAATTCATACAACGTATAACCAAAAAACATTTCATCTTCTTGATCTCAGAATCCCCCACCACAATTCATTACAACTGTAAAGTCTTAAAATAAGGAAGAAAATATTCTAGATCTGACTAACAATCCAAGTCACTAAAGCGCATCCAAGCCATTTAGAACATTCAGTTATTTGGTGTTGATAAGAAATTTATTACCACGATAAGAATAAATCAAATCACAGTTTTCAGTACACGTTATCCAAGAGCAAACTTCAAGAAAATAGTGAGGATTAGCCTGTTACAGTTAGAATTAGCCCCCCAAAATATTCAGTTCAAAAAATGAAACTTGTTATTTAGGATAGGGCAACACAGGCGCAAATTCTTTTAGTGTATTTTTCAAAGAAAATGCAACTATTACATTCAGTTCAATAACAAGACCTGGGAGCAGGACCTGTGGAAAGCGCCGATCCTGAGTCGTACATCACGAATATATAGGTCACTCAAATTATTCTGTACATAATATATACATAAATACATATAAGTACACCTATACCTATACCTATATCTATATAAAAACTTTTCAAGGCAGTGTGTTTTTAGGGTATGGGGATCAATATCAGAAAAACAATGGAGAAATTTTCCCAACCTCATGACATCCCACGCTCCGCAATAAGATTTCTTTGGTAGATTTTCAGTTATCAACTTAACAGTAAGATTTTAGGGAATGATGATAGACTGTGGAGAAAGCTACCGAAGTTTTGGTATTCGATAAGGATAATAAGAAGCTGGTACACGAATATACGGTACTATGATAAATATGGTATGATCAAACAGTCATAATCTCAACACAAAATGGCGGTGTTTTTTGGTTCGATTCTATCAGCGCTCTACTACGTGATTGAAAAATTTGTACTCGTAGACGGGTAGACCATTGGCCACCGGATCCCGACCATTCTCGTCCCTCTTTCCGACATCAATACATCAATCCAAATAAGACGTCAGAGAGACGTTGGCATTTTATAGCTGTAAAAAGGGAAAAAAATTTTTGTAAACAGCAGTTTAGGGTACAGTCAATTGTAAAATAGTACCTTTTCTTTAAATCAAGGTCCACCATCACATATGACGTCATTCTTTCTCATTTGGAACACCGTATAGACGTTGGGTAAAATGGCGGAGTACCCAAAGCCCAATAAAATTTAATGATTTTTTGTTTGAAAAAAAGAAAAACATCAATTAAAATTCAATACCAATGGTCTCAAAATGCCCGCAGGGCTTAAAAAAATTGAAAACTCAACGTTAAACATAATTAAGGGCTACCTACCTTTGTTAAATACACTTTTATTGCAGTCATTAACGCAATGAAATGAGACATAGTTTTTGTACTAACAACTGGGGCGATAAAATCGAGTTAGTTTGTTATCAGTTATCCCTTAGGAAGGTGATTTTTTGTTGTTTTAAGTTTATTTCGAAGTCTTTGATGGGAGGAGTTTTACGTATCTTATAAAAGTGTATTTAAAAAAATTAATTTTTTATTAACTTATTATTTCATACGATGAACATACGATTCATTTGGACTTTTAAAAATTTAACAGCAACGAGAAATAAGAAACAGAACCTTTAGCAACCAGATAAAACTTTTTCATAATCGTGCAATAATTTTGTTTCAGTTTTGAAGAGAACGAGGAGTACCACGTCCTCATCTGTACAAACTGTCCATTAATAAGAATTCAAGAGTCACCTAAATTTCTACCCACTAAATTTAAATACCAAAGTAATATCACCTCATAAATATAGCAATTTCCTCTCGACCGTCAAATTGTGGAGACCAAAGAGCTCTTTCAATATCAATATGCTTCCTAAGGCGATTGTAAATTTCTTCGTAAGTGAGTCTAGTTCGTAATAATATATCATTAATAAGATTGCGGTCATGTATGGTATGTATGTACACATTTTCTCGAATCGATTTCGATACTTGTCAACGATGAAGAGGTTGAACAAGCCAAGAGTTGAGAAAAAGTTTTCAATGCATACGGGAAGGGCGGGAGATGGTGGAGTTAGTGGCGGTGGTAGAACATTCGTTTTAAATAATATAGCAATGTTAAGCACAGGTAAGAAAGAACTGATGGTAAATTACTTCGTGTACGTGTACAAGCTTATATTACATACGGGGTATACACATGAAAAAAAAAAAAAAAAAAAAATATAATTTCATTCGAATCGAAAGCAACGTAGTGCTGGGTAGCGTAAGGTGCACGATCGGTTTTTCAGTTTGGTCGAGCCGTCTATCTGATGATTAGAGATTATGTTAGAATCGAAATTTTCCAATACAAGTAAATCATTTTTTTTATCTGCACTCATATCAATACGCTACATAAATACACATAAATACTTTCTCTAATCATACATACATATAACTACACAGTTTCGGTGTGCCGTGTGCTGTCAAATAAACGTTTTAATTTCCAAATTCAACTATCTAAATTTGAGATGGAGATAATGATGAAATTTTTTAATAATATTTAAAAGAATATCATAAATAATAAACAAAATATTTACTGATTCGTATTGTTTGGTACATTCCAGCCAATTTATACCACAGGAAATTAGCAATACCCAAGGTGATACTACACTCAGTTTTATAAACAACTTAAATAAAATTATCAGCGAAGCTTTTTCATTTTTCCAATAAAATTCTATTTTTGCACTGATAGTTTTAAAATAAAATAAATTATATTTTTATTTTATATACACTGCGGGCTGTCAACAAGCCAAGTTTTAAGGTGATAATCAAAGACGCGGTTTCATTCTCTAGAAGAAAAAGAAGAGAAAAAAAACCTCAAACTCAGTAAGCCTCACTAGAAAAAGAAGGTTTTTGAGAAAAATTATGAATTTTGACGGTCACATTATTTGTTTGCAAGTTCATATGCGTAAATGGTATGTTATGATTGTATGAAATTTGTTAGCTGCTGACGAAATATTAGACAATGTGAAATTTAAAAGCATTATTTCTTGAAATGAAAAATTAATTAAGATGATAAAGTATGGTAGAATCGCCTTTCTGCACCAAAATTGGTAGGTATTGCCCTTGACCTAAATCATATACATAATTATCCAAATGTCAAGCCTATCGATTGAAAATAGCGACCTGTACGCTTATCAAGAAACAATGCATATAAACTGACCTACCGGACGAACTTTGCGCTTGATCCGGACCAAAAACAATAAGGTTCTTCCTTAGGTAAATCTTATGTGTTTCAAATTTTGAAACGATCCGATCAAGATTACGCCTGGAAATGGACTCAGCGTAAGAAAGGGGGTACATATAAAACAAAATTAATTTTCAAAAATAGTGCCAAAATACTCAGATCATGAAACGAAAAATGTACCCACCCCTACTCCTGGGTTCGAATACCCAGGCAATTTTAATAAGGAGACTTTTTTCAAAAATCTACTTAAAAATTTGTACAAACATAATAGGCCATTCAAATTAGATCAAAGGAGGGTGTTTCACTCGATAAAATCAGAGAAAAGATTTTTCTTCGATACCAGTTAGTTTCAAGGAATTTTTTGAATGTATCGAAAAACTCCGAAAGTCTGACCGCAGTTTCACCACTAAAAATTCACCTCTTATAATCCCCAAGAAGTTTCTATTGAATTACTAATTTTTTAATAGGAATACCAAAAAAATATTCCAACAAACAATATAGTTGTGGCGACTTCCTACAAGTGGTGATGAGTGTACTTGTGCACTCGCTGGATAAAATTTTCAACAAAAGTGTCTTGAAATTTTTTCTTAGGTGCTCTAAAATTTACAAATACGATTAATAAAACTGTACTGGATGTGGCCCAGTATCCTTCATACATATTACGCCAATATACTTGGTCAATTTAATAGACACCTACCATATATAATACATATAAATCTGAAATCTTTTTTTTTGTGTTTGTGTTTACAAATGGTATCTTATGACGTGTTTTGTGTGACATAACCATGAAAAATGTCAGAAAGTTTTAACCAATTTTTTGGAATACTGGCCCAAAGTTTACCCTATGGAACAGTTCTGAAGTGATAAAATTTCACATTTATTGTATAATGTATGCGGTGTGTGTGTGTGTGTGCGCGCGCGTTTGTTTGCAACATCATAATTTTGGAACCACTCTATAAAACAACCATCGACTTTCTCTGCATATTTATTTTTATCCATAACTTAGCCCCTAAGAGAGCTACAGACTTCCAGTTACCTTAAAACCTTCCTTGGAATAAAATGAATTTGAACCAAAAGTTAATACTTGTTTTATCGAGTGGTTTTGAAGTTATGGTGTAGCAAATAAACATACACACAAAAAAAATTTTAATTTATATGTATTATATATGGTAGTCCATTAAATTGACCGGGTATATTGGTATAGTATGTATAGGGGAGACTGGACCGCATCCAGTATTAGTGATATGTGCAAACTTTCATGTAATTTTCTTAGCCTTCTATGGCACTTATAAAACAGTGTCAAAACACCTTGATTGATGAAAATTTTATATACTTTATTGCTTATTAGAATAATTTTTTGGTATCCGTATTAAGAAATGAGTAATTCACTAAAAACCTGTTGAGGGTCACACAAAGTTGATTTTTAGTGGTGAAGGCACCCTCAGATTTTGGGGATTTTCAATACGTTCAAAAAGGCACTTGAAATAACCGCATTCTAAAGAAAAATCTTTGCCGTGATTTTATTGAGAGAAAACATCTAATCTGACTGATCAATAATAATACAATTAGTTGCTAAGCTATGCATATTAAATGAACAATAATATTCATAGGGACTCTCCCATATGAGGTATAGGGGCTCAAACCTCTCAACAACAGTTGCCACCTCATAGGGCTGGCAAATAATCGTCTGAATGACGTAAAACTACATACACACAAACGTTTGTATATTTGTACTTGTACATAGTACAAGTACGATACATTATATGGACTGTGACTAACTAATCGATAGCAAAACTAAATTTTGCGTGGATGGCAAAAAGCATGCTTACAGACTGGACACAAATATATCCAGCTGTACCAAAGTTGACGAACAATTCTTACAGATTCTGTCTGACTATCCTACAGTCACTCAACCATCAATTTGCAGGCATCCTATATATAATCATGACACAGTTCATTATATAGAAACTAGAGGACATCTCATGTATTTGTGAGAGACGAGAAAATAAGATCTGTGTTGGAAAAACCATACGCATGTCCTTTCAAAGTAGTATCACGAGATGAGAAAAACTTTGTGATACTTATTGCAGGCAAAAGAAGAACAATTTCAATCGATAGATTGAATCCTGCTTATTTGATGAGTGATGATAAAAGAATAACAAAAATGGAAAGAAATAACATAGAAAATTTACAGACAGATTCACAAACAAATATGGAAGAATCAGTCGAAAAAAGTGAAACAACAAATTCACAAACACAGAAAACACAAAAAACAAAAATAAAAAAATCGGTAAAATTTTTGGACAACATTATGACTAAATTGTTTGATCTGAAGGCCCCCTTATGCCCATGAAAAAGAGGCAGGCCCTTAGGCAGTACAAAATGCAAAAATTCCCACCCTTATTGCAAGTCTGAAAGGTTAATGCGAAACATATAAAAATTTACTCCCGAGAAAGTAATATCCAGTATGAAAACAAAAACCTGCTCAAAAATAGGCGACAAAAATTGGAATTCCATGAGACAAAAAAAACTCCGGAGATAAGCGAACGTAGGAATGACAACAAAAAGAAAATGACAGGAATAAACAAATCCACGTGCGATATGGAAATAAACATCGCAACGTCCTTTTGTTGTCACCAAACAAAGATAATCTCAACGCTGTGATGTCACAAGCAGAGATTCCTTTGTGAACAAAATTCGAAGTTACATATTCCAAGTTTGTTTCAGGCATAACTCTGCTTAAATCAATCAGAATTCAACTGGAAAACTTGCATATGGCCGAGAATTTTAAGCACTATCCCCTCCATGGACTGATAAGCATATACGAAAAAGAAAAAATGGAACTGTAATGGTAAATCAAAACTTATAGCAAAATTACCTGTTTTAGAACTGCCTTTGAACTAAGATGTGTTTTTCTGAGCATATTTTTTCTATTCCTTTCCTAAATATTCCCCTTACGATGTCACTATTCACCGATAAATCCTTCAAAATGTCTAATTCTATTAAAGTTCGTGAAGCTGTTGAAATTCCAAAAACTCAACAACTTCAGGAACAAGAAAAAGAATTAGCACGCATTGAGGAGGAATTATTGATGGACACGACACCATCCACCCAACAAATAATCACTGAGATGTTGTCTCCTCCACCACTGATTATTTCTCCTCCCCAGTCACTGGAAGGATTGGCCCCAACTCTGGCAACCCTAAAGCCGGAGCCAACACCCCCCCAACCTGGGAACTGATGAAGTTCATGTTCACAGTGGAAAGGGCAGCGGAACAACGTGCTTTAATGACCTTGTCATCCATCAGGGGAACCTCAAACTCCCCGATGTTGACAAAGCCACAATTTAAAAGACGGTTTGCCTCGCAATCCCGCCACCATCCCTATGTTTTCCCAAACAGACCACCAAGATGTAGGGGAGAAGCTAGCTGCAATAACTACCAGGCCAGGGCTGATGAAAGACGTCAGTCTTAAAAATGTGTCGGCACCACAGTAGGAAGTGCACTAGCAAAATGGGAGGCTGACCAAAAATGGCATTAAGACCCGCAAGTCCCCCCAAGCCTGCACAATTTGCATCAATTTTGTTGCACAAAAACTGGGGTGAGTAGCTGTGAAGACTCTCCCACATAAGGTATAGGGGCTTGGACCCCTCAACAACAGTCGCCATCCCATAGGACTGGCAAATAATTGTCTGAATGACGTAAAACTAAATACACACGAATGCTTGTATGTTTGTAATGTACAAGTACAATGCATTATACAGACCGTGACTAATTACCTGATAACGATCTCGGTGATGTCACAGCCAGGTACCAAATGCGTTGCGTTGTTTCTTATCACCTTACGGAAACAGGAAACGACACAACTAATGACATAATTCTATATGTACATGTACATATGTGTGTCTGTGTGCATGTACCAAATCCTGTATATAAACTCTCAAAACTGGCTCTAAAATCGCCAGTGTTTGCCAGAATTTGGCTCTCCCATACTTATAGTATGAAGTGGCAGAACACGCAATTAATTCTGTAGAATTTACCTTCTAGTGAGAATACTTCCTCACGACGAGGTATTCCACAATATTTATTAAAAACGATTTCAAACTGTTCCAGAGTATAGATAGACTTTTTTTCTTCACTCAGCCAGTATCGATTTATGTGAATATGATCGTTCACGACCTCAATTCGTTATTATTCGGAGTAGATTGTATTTCAAAAACTAAAATCCTCGATGAACTAAGCAGGCGTAAAAGGGGACAGAAATTTTTTTTCTCAACAATCGGCAGAAAAATTATTCGTACCTGATTTCATCAATGAAACGCCCGCATTAAAGAAATTAAAAACTTATATTAACTACTAAAGATCAGTTTTACAGTTCCAATTAACTTTTTAATTTGAGAATGTATTCAGGTTAAACGACGGAAACTGATGAGTTAACCTTAGATTAGAAATAACTCTGCTCTGTGTTTACACTTAAAAACTGACACTTTAGTTAACAATATTATGAGTCTACAAATCTATCAAACGCTGCACGTTTTTTGTACTTACGAATACAATTTAAAAAATCAACTTTAAACTTATAAAATTCTACCATGAAAAATTTCAAAGAATAAAATTCGAAACTACGGAAATTTGAATTTGGCAAGTCAAGTTTTGAAACTAATTAACGCTTTCAAATTGAATATCCCTAAGAAACATATTGAAAGGTTCTCCTATAGCCATTAATGAAATTTTAACTTTTTAAATACCTAGATTTTATTGGCTGATATTTTCATTATGAAAAGTGCAGTTGGAAAATAGTTTTCTATTCACTAATTCGCGTAATCCATCATGTATTCTTTCTAAAAAATTAGTGTGTTTTTCAAAATTACAAAAATTTTCAAACTTTTGTGATATTATTTAACTGGATCTAATTTTCTGGTCTGATATTTTTGTATCTTTATCAAAAAATTTAGAGGGAATCAAAAAAAGAAAATTAAAATGAAAATAACTTAACGACAATAAATCAAACTACTTCAAAAGCAATGAGAAGCCAAATTACCACAGACTGTCAAAAGATTACTGAACCTGCAGTAATATGTCTCGACCAACGCGTACCTATATTTGTTATTCTTTGATTCCTCCATTCTTCCTCCCAACTTTTACACATTTCGTATTTTAACTATCGAAATACGGTCGTGGGTTTGGGCTAGGCAACCAGTTCGAGGAGAGAAACTACGTATCTCCGTCCAACGAATATTTTCATTTTCTTCACTTTTTTTGTAATAATTATTATTTTGTCTTAACAATGGCTTATTGTATTCGACAAAACCATAAATTAAGTATACCATATGGAAGTAAAAAAATATGAAGTACGAATTTTTTAGTAAATGGGGCTTGCAACGCATTCAGCAAACTTCACATTGACGTTGGGCGTACAAAAATCAATCAAGCAAAAGTTATTTTCTAGACCTGTACGTACCTTCTAGATCCCTAAAAAGAAAAAAAGAGATGTTTATTGAACTTGACTGAATTTTTTGAGAAAATTCGTTTGACAAAAATTACGCAACTTACGATAGATCATATCATATCATCATCATCATCAATATAATAAAAGCAAATGTGACTTTGAAGATGGAAATTTCACTCCTGCTATGCTTTACATAAAAATCTATTTAGGCAGCATGTTTTACAAACTCATGTTTTAAACTTGTTGCCAATAAAAATTCCATACCTAAAATGAATTTTTTCAAACTTTGACCACAAAAACTTCACTCCTGCCAGGCTTTCAATATAAATCTATTTGGGCACCACATTTGTCAAACTTATATATTACAATCATTTTTGGTAGTATAAAATTCTACATAATTACACATGACATTCATTGACTCGCATGTTTCAATCATTAATTACAGAATTTTTTTATACCTACGTTTATAAAATATTCTTATTAATAAAAATTCCACACATAAATGCTTATTTTCAAAATTTATAATTATGTTTCAGTCAGTGTTTCCTATATCAAAATTCCATGCATGAAAAACATATTTTTAACTTATGTGAGAATAATTATGAATATTATGACGTGTTTTTCTCACTGCATGGCTTATTTAGTTTAGTTATTAATCCTTGCGATTAATTTTGTTTCATTCATTATCAATCATCAGTCATCGGTCATGAAAGTTACTTTAAACTGATACATAGTTTTATTTATAAATAATGCTAGGCATTTCACTACATAAAATAATATTCAAAGTGCATTTATTGGTAGCATAGCGTTGAAGCAAAAGATCATCTTATATTATAGATAAGTTATAGAGGTTAGGAGTGATTTTAGGATTAATTTTTACTCAAGTTACAGTATAGAAATTATGTTTATTCTTAACAATTAATTTTGCTTCACCATCATCCTCAGTCATCTGTAGAGGTCAAGTTTAATTTTTGAAATATTATTGAATGATGTATCATTAGATGTGTTTCTTCAAGTTTAAGTCTATGGTTGTAATTTCAGATTATCAGTGACAAAAGTTAAAAAGGAACCTGAAGGTTAGGCCTAATTTTTTAAATATTATTGAGAAATATATCATCGGATATGTTTCTTGAGGCACCAAGTTTAAGTCTATGTTTATTTTCAAACAGAACCACGCTTTCAGTCTTGTGGCCTCAAATAGCCAGTTGGGATCAACTTTTCATCTTATACTATAGAGTATCATTAGAATAAAACAGTAGAATTCACTCTTATGCTGTCAGTCACCTCAGATTCAGTTGTTTATGCCTAGGCTCATTATAAGCTCAGTTTGACCAAGATAGTCCCACTTTGGGGCGCTGGTCCCACAGTCCTATCCCACTGAGCTTCATATACTAGTTTCCAATTTCTTCCCAAATTTATAAACAAAAAATAATTTCCCAAAATTATAACATGCTACCCTCTGCAATAGGAACAAAACATATACATATTTATATACGGTTATAAAATAACTGTTACATTCAAAGAACCTAACTTTTAGGAGGATTTTGTAGAATTTACCTATTGTGGTGGGTAAAGTGTCAGGACTTCAGAATAATTTCACTAGAGTTTTTTTTAATCACGATCCTGATCTCAGATCTCAAAAACACCCTGCTCCCAAAAACTTGTATCAGTAATATAATTGTGGGTTCACCTCTAAAACCCACAGGCGAATGGAAGCGGAGTTGCGTGTTCGGATATTACCAATTTGGTAAGGCAGCCAACCTTTTATACTATCCTGAACCGGCAACTAGCGAAAGACATCGCCGGTGTATAAGCTAGGCTAAACATGTACGTCATCCGCGAGTATCGAGAGATAGGCGCGTGTTTTGTGTTTAGCCTAGACCACGGCACGTGCGTATTCGTATGCACGTCCGCGCTAGGCTACGTTTGTAACACGTCGGCTAAACAGAGAACAAATTTTGTCTGTTTAGCCTAAGTGCTACGAGCGCCTAATTTGTTTTACGTCCGTAGACTTTATTATGCAGACTTGGTGATGGACCAAGTCCGCGGTCTGTCGACTGGGGCCGAGCCCCGAAAGAAGGGAGGAATGGTCTCCACAGCTACTCCCCCCCAGTTTCACTGTCGGTGGAACGACTTATGTTCCGAAGTCTGGGGGAACCCGTGGACGACTCATTTGTGTCCAGTGGGTGGCCTCGCATTGTTGCGAGGGTTGGCATTTCCTCCGAAGATTAAGTCTCGGAGGGCCACGCCGAGGGTATGTCCCGCAATAGTCCCGTCGTAGTAGGATAGTCTACGGCGTTGCTGATAGTTAGCTCTGGATTGGATACCACGTTTTCTATTTCTACGAGCATGGTGTCCATGTTCGTCCGCCTGAGTATTCTTATGGAAAGGAGTGTAACCTTGGAGAAGTGGCGATTTGGAAATGCCAGTGTTCTGAAAGTTGTTACGGACGACAGAGTTAGAAAATTTGAAATTTGAAAATTTCGGCTCTGGTTTCGGGATTATCGAAAGAGCCTGATTTTCGGAGGTGAGGAAAATGCTCGCCTTCCTAGCGTCAGGTGGCTCTGTGGTGTTAGCCACAGAGGAACAAGCCGCCGATTGGTCCGCAGGGAACGGAATAATTTTCGGGGTTTGTTGCGTCATCTCATTGAGAATTGACTCAATGTTAGCAACGTTCTCTGAGGATTGAGAATTTTTGGCAGGTTGAGGAGGTTTAGTTGCGTCGGAAAGCAACATTTCCTCCTCATAATCGAGAAGTTGGTCAACTTCCATGTTGGTAGTTGAGGACATAATGAAAAAATAAAAATAAGATAAAAATGTACAAGGAAATTCGAAAGTGGAATCAAAGCGAACAGTTCTAATTGAACTAAAAGAGTGGTGCTTTGAGCAACAGTCGACAGGCGAGTGAAATGTGTTTGTCAGTTGTTGCGACGATTTGGTTCGATTTTCCTTTTGCAATCAGCTGTTTGTGACGTCAGTCTATAGTGTTTTATGTGTTTTTATCTAACCTTCGATTTTGAGGTCGATGTGCTAGTGTGTTAGAAAAAGCACGTGCGATAAGAGTATGAGATTTTTATTATATCTATATATGAGATTTCTATGTATTGGATTTTTATTATATCTATATATTTTTACTCTCTGCAAAATCGAGGTGATGTTCTTGTTGGTTTCTGATTACGTTTTTTATATGTTCCTTTTGGCCTGCCTCTTTGTTTAGGCTTAATTGGGCTTTTAGGATTATATGTGTGAGTGACTATTTCCTCATTAAATCTGACTTTTTTCTTATTTTTGGTGTTTGATTTTACCACTTCACTATATGTTTTTCGTGTTTTATTTGTTTGTGAGTCAGATTTTATATTTGTTTTTTCGTCTTTATTCTCTGAATTTTGTGGATTTTTATTTTTATTTTCATTTATCATTTTGTCCAATTCTGCATTTTCACTAATTAGGAATGCTGGTTTGACCCAATCTATCGACACCTTCTTTTCCTGTCCTGATACAAGTATTGTGAACGTTTTTTCTGTTCGATCAATTACTTTGTATGGTCCAGAATAGGGTTTTTGTAAAGCTCGTTTCATTCCTTCCTCTCGTAAGAATACATGTGATGTTGTAGCTAAGTGTCTTGAGACATAAGGTTTTTGTTTACCGTGAGTAGGTGCTTGCTTAAGGAATTGATTTGCATCATCTTTTATGTTTTGTACTAAGGTTTCGGGGTTTATTTCTTTTGATTCGGTAAAGAAATCCCCTGGCAAGCGTAGTTCTTCGCCTAATGCTAGTTGAGCGGCGGAGTGGCCAGTGTCGGTTTGTAAGGCTGATCTTAGGCCTAACAAGATGGTAGGTAAGATCTCTACCCATCTTTTTGTGTCGGCAGCCATTATAGAAGCTTTAAGAGCTCTATGCCACCTTTCTACCTTCCCGTTTGATTGGGGGTGGTAGGTTGTAGTAGCCCAATGTTTAGCACCCAAGGTTTTTGTTAGTTCACTAAATAATTGGCTTTCAAATTGCCTACCTTGGTCGGTTGTAATGCTTTGGGGTACTCCAAATCTATCAATCCAGGTTGTATATAATTGAGTAGCTACTGTTTGTGCTGACATCTCAATAATGGAATTGCTTCTGGCCATCTAGTTGCACGGTCAATCATCGTAAGGAGGTATTTATGTCCTTGTGATGAGGGTAATGGACCCACTAAATCTATGTGAAGGTGTTTAAACCGATCGGTTGGTCTAAACCTTTTGTATGCAGATCTCGTATGTCTGCCAATTTTGGCTGTCTGACAATTCAGACAGGCACGGGCCCAGTTGTTACAATCTGAATTTATTTTGGGCCATACGAATCTCGAGGTCATGAGTTTTGTAGTACTACGAGGTCCAGTGTGTGATAGGTTATGTACACTGTCAAACGCCATTTTTCTGTATTTTAATGGAATAAATGGGCGTTCTTTACCAGTTGACACATCACATATTAGTAGTAATTTTGTGTCAGGGAGTTTTCTCAGTTTTAGTTTAAGACCAGTGGTGTTGGAAGATAGCAATTTTTGCAATTCTTCGTCTTCCAGTTGATCTTTTGCTATTTCGGCATATGGTAACTGAGATGGAGTTGTGATAGCTTCAATTCGACTTAAGGCGTCAGCTGGTTCATTCAGCTCTCCTTTGATGTACCTTATGTCAGTCGTGAATTGACTAATGAATTCAAGCTGTCTTATTTGGCGAGGTGAGGCATGCTCACTTCTTTGCTCAAAGGCATGTGTTATGGGTTTATGGTCCGTATACACGGCGAAACATCTACCCTCTACATGGTGTCTAAAATGCCTTATTGCTGTATTTATTGCCAATAACTCCCGGTCGTAAGTACTATAATTTTTCTCAGTTTTGGAAAGTTTCCTCGAGAAAAAGGCAAGTGGTTGATTGGTGTTATCCTTTATTTGGTATAAGGTTGCACCTATTGCAAAATCGGATGCGTCTGTTGAGATACAGAATGGAAGACTGTCATCCGGGTGAGCCAGTAACGTTGCATTGGCTAGCATGTTTTTTGTATTTTCAAATGCTAGTTCTGCCTCTTCAGTCCAATCAATGGGCATTTTGTCGCGCTTTTTATTGGTTTTAATAAGGGCGAACAGTTTGCCTTGTTCTGAAGCAGCGTTTTTTATGCAACGTCTGTAAAAATTGATCATTCCTAGGAACCTTCGAAGTTCTGCAACGTTCTTGGGTTTAGGAAATTTCAATATAGGCTCTACCTTTGTTTTCAGGGGGGCTATACCTTCAGGTGTTATTTGGTACCCGAGAAAGTCAATACTGTTTCTAGCAAATTCGCTTTTAGGTAAATTGACCGTAAGGCCGGCAGTGTGTATACGCTGTAATACGGCTCTTACGTTTTTCTCGTGTTCATCAATTCCACCTTCTGAGCATATGCATATATCGTCTAGATAAGCATATGCAAATGGTAAGTCCCTCAATAGCTGATTCATAAAACGTTGGAAAGTTTGAGCAGCATTTCTAAGTCCAAATGGCATTCACAAGTATTCGAATAAGCCAAATGGAGTGATGAGTGCTGTCTTGCAGATATCTTTTTTGGCCATTGGTATGTGGTGGAAGCCCCAATTAATGTCTATTTTAGTAAACATTGTTTTACCTTTCATATTGTTATTGAAATCCATTATATTGGGTACGGGGTATTTGTCTGGAATGGTTTTAGCGTTCAGGGCTCTATAGTCCCCGACAATTCTCCATGTTCCATTAGCCTTTTTGGTCATATGTATTGGTGTGGACCATGAGCTGTTAGAAGGTCGACAAATACCTTCTTCTATCATTTTAGAAAATTGCTTCTTGGCTTCAGCAAGTTTGTCGGGTGGCAATCTACGTGCCCTTGCTGAGCAAGGCTGACCCCTTGTTTCTATTACGTGCACTGTATCATGTTTGTATATCGGATGTTTCCTTATTGATGGTAATAAAATACCTGGATATTCATTCAGTATTTTTAGGAAATTTTTATCTACAGTTGCACAACTTCCAATGGAAGTATCTAGTAATTTGTAATTTTTTGTTATACCTTCCACATATTTGCCAGTGGTTAAGTCGATTAAACGTTTATTTTTTAAATCGACTACCAACTCGTAGTGAGCAAGAAAATCTGCTCCAAGTATTGGTTGTGATATATCAGCTATTGTGAAATCCCAAGACATGTCCCTATGGAGACCAATGTCTATTTTGCAACGTTTTTTGCCATATGCAGCGAATGTATGTTTGTCAACTGCATTTAGTTTGGATTTCGGAGAAAATTTCTTATGTTTATTTTTAGCTGGTAAAATGCTGAGATCAGCACCAGAATCAATGAGGAATTTTCTCCTTTTTGTCCTGTCCGTGATGAACAGGCGGCGAGAGAATTTGGGCGAGGGATCGGTAGCCACCGATATGACCCCTCGGTCTAGTTTGACTTACTAGTCTGTTCTCTCTTTTCGATCTCTGCGAGGAGAGTTTTCTTCTCCTGCGCGTCTTGGACCATTCTCTCCGCCAATCGTTTACAGCGGGTGTTGCAAGCCTTCGCTTTTTCTCCATATCTATTGTGGTAGAAGCAAAGAGCTGCTGACCAGTTTGGATCTAGTTTCTTGGGAGATTTAGATCTCCTTGGAGGTGTTGGACTCCTATTTTTATCATCTCTCCGTCCTCGAGAGCGTGACTGCCTATTATTATAGCTTTTATTTCTATTGGGGTAACGTCCCCGGCTCTTGGATCTGTTGTTGAAGTTACTCCTAGCAGATGTATAGTCTCTAGCCTTGCGAGTTTCCATTTTTAACTCGGCTATTTCGGCTCGGAGCTTACTCAGTTTGTCTGCTGGAGCTGCTGTTGCTTGGATGGCAGGTTTCCCTGTATACTCCATTGCAGTTTCTGCAGCTTTGGCTAGTGCTAGAAGGTCGTCATCGGTCCTTGCATTGGTCAGATTTAGAGCACCCAGCGATTGTACTACTGAAGCTGGTAGCTGCTCACAGAATCTATCTGCAATTACCATTGGAGAGACATGGTTATCACCTTTTTTAACCAGTTTCGTCATAAAAATGGTTGGTTTGTCGTCTCCAATTGACATCCCACTCAATAATTGCCTTATTTCCTGGCGTTGAGTGGTACCAAAGGTTCTTCTTATTTTCTGAATGAACCATTTGTACGGGTCTTCCTCATCTTCCAGACAGTCCATTATGTCTGAGCAGGCCCGAATTATTTCGGCTGGCATACTACCGCAAAGTTGCTGGTAGCGCTCTTCACAGGGAATTTGCTCAACCCTGAAGCTGCCTGTCAGTTGCATGAGCCATGTTTCTACGTCTTTGGGTAAGAACGTAGGAAGTTCAACTCTCCTTTTCTTATTTTGGAGGTTGCCAAACAATTTCTGTTGTTTGTCCAAGGCTTCTTCTACACTAGCTTTAATGAGATCGTGAATTAGTTTTTCTTGATTTTCAGCTTCTTTGGAAGCGATGGTTCGAACAGCTGCTTGCCTAGCTATATTTTGAGCTGGCTGATCAGCAGTTTCAACAACATTTTCATCTACCATTGTGAATAGATTCAACTCGTTAGAGGATCCTAGATGTACGAATCGTGGGTTACCACGATTGGTGAGACGTTTCCTTATTTTTAGGCGTGTTCTGTTACCCTTCCAAGTGGACAACGTTTATTTTGGAAAGGGGGGTCAATTTCCCACCGTCAGTCTCCAAGTGAAGAGTCCAGCGAAAAATTCCGCTAGACAAGCGCGATTGCTCGCACTAGCAGGCCAGCGGTATTCCGCCAGCTAGCGTTTTCACGCCTGCTTCCTAAAAAATTCCCAACGTAAAATATCACGTCGAGGTCACCAGGCTGTGGGTTCACCTCTAAAACCCACAGGCGAATGGATGCGGAGTTGCGTGTTCGGATATTACCAATTTGGTAAGGCAGCCAACCTTTTATACTATCCTGAACCGGCGACTAGCGAAAGACATCGCCGGTGTATAAGCTAGGCTAAACACGTACGTCATCCGCGAGTATCGAGAGATAGGCGCGCGTTTCGTGTTTAGCCTAGACCGCGGCACGTGCGTATTCGTATGCACGTCCGCGCTAGGCTACGTTTGTAACACGTCGGCTAAACAGAGAACGAATTTCGTCTGTTTAGCCTAAGTGCTACGAGCGCCTAATTTGTTTTACGTCCGTAGACTTTATTATGCGGACTTGGTGATGGACCAAGTCCGCAGGTCTGTCGACTGGGGCCGAGCCCCAAAAGAAGGGAGGACATGGTCCCCACAATAATTAATATAATTAATTAAAAAAAATATATATAATAATAATAATAATAATTGTGGAATACCTTGTTGTGAAAAAATATTCTCACCAGAAGGTAATCGACAGATTTTGCATGTTCAACCACTTCATATGTAAACATATGGGTAAGCCAAATCCTGGGAAAATACTAGCTATTTTAGAGCTAGTTTGAACAGTTTATGTATGGGCTTATTTACACACAAACCATCACAAATACGTAGTGATTACATATATTCATGTGAATAGTCAGGTGCGCCATTACTTGTAGTGATAAGAAATGATAGGCCAGTTTGTGTATGAAATTGTGACCTCATCGTATTGTTGAGACTGGTCACAATTTGGTACTTGTACATTATTTGCATGTATGTGCAAGTAATTACGATAGAATGTAATTCATGCAATATGATTTAACTTTATTGAGATGAATATTTGCCAGCCTTGTTGTGGCAACTGTTTCCAAGTTCCTTAACTTAATATGAGATGAGTCCCCACAATAATAATAATAAACAAAATATAAAGTGGTGGACTTTTTTATAGTGGAAAAATTTATTCAGCTATGTTTGAATGGAGTGATTCTTCCCCATTTTTTCTTAACCTTAATATTTTTTCAATGAGAGCAATTTACTTTTTTACTTGTAGAACGTCATATTACCAGTTAACTTCAAAAAAATTTTTTTCTCAAACATTCTAAGAAAGTATTAAGCAGAGTTTAAAATATTCCATCGTAAATATCATGAAACTATTTCCACCCAAGCTGATGGTACCTGCTTATATCATAACCTAAAAAAAAACTTTGTAAAAAAATTTTTGATAACTTTCAACCCCCTAAACTATTGTGCCTATGAAAAATGTGTTAATGACTTAATTTGTACAAAATTTTATGAAAAAACTTTTTACTAAGAATAAGTTTTTGACAGGATTGACCATTCAGTGAGAAAATCATAAAACAACTCAGAATTATGGTTCAAAATACATTGGAGGACTGAGGAGAGAGTATCTACTTGAGTTGTGTAAAGCCAGAACTGTGGGGTCAGTCATTATCCTACAAAAGGGTCACTTCACATTTGGCAGGTTGTGAAAGAGGAGTTTCATTTTACATCCAATGAAACACAGCACACAATAATGTTAGGTAAAAAAAATTCTAAATTTTTATAACTCTCCTATACATAAAAGCTGCAACCTCCAACTCCAGTGTTGTTCGATACTGGAGAAAAAAATAGGATGAGTTACTTTTTCAATGCCCCTTGTGTATATTTCCACATACCTCTATTTCTATCTTTATATTTAAATATTATAAAATACTACAGACTAAAAACTGTTGGAAATACTATCAATCCAGAAACAATGAAAAAATTTGCATGAGATTTCCTAGAAAAAATTGTAATACCAAAGAAGGTTTATTCCCATCAAGAAAGTAGTGGCCCACTTTGATGAAAAGTAACCAATTTTTACAATCTGTGAAAACAGAGAATGGACAAAACTTCTCTTGAACCAAACAAAAAGTAGTAGAAAAGAGAACTGAAAGAAAATTTCTCCCCCTACATATCTTTTTTCATCCAACATCCACTACTGATGGGTGAGGTGGATATAATTCTCTCTATCACACCGTTTTCAATACCCAAATTCCAAATTTTAAATTTAGTAAAAAAATTCTATAACAGAAGCCGGTGTCAAATTGTCAACTATGGAGATTCTAGATTGAGTAGGAGATATTTTGTGTTTGTTGTGTTTATTGTTAATCAAAATATTTGATATGCAGATTTCAAATCTACAAATCACCTTTGTTCCAGGCAAAATTTTTACCTTTAGCTTTGGAATAGATTCAGATGCTCATATTTTTCAAACTTGAGACCTACGCAAATTGTTTTTCATACTTAAAAATTTTTAATACCCAAATTTCAGTAACCTTGTTGATTCAAGTTTTGCATAACATGTTTACATACACACACACACACACACACACACACACACATATATATATATATATATATATATATATATATATATATATATAATCATTGTTAGTATTACAGTATAGGATTCATAGGCATATAGGATCTAACCAATTTTGTTAATGAAATAATGGTCATATTTCTTTGCAGATTGGGTAGAAATTGAACATTTTGGGTCCATAACTCGGTCAATTTTGAAGAGTGCTCTCTAGTTTTCAATTTACAGTTTTTTGAAGTTTTAATCACAAAATTCTTAGAACCTACAATTAACATAACCAGCAATACACAAAATTTGAAATTGCAAAATCTAATTTTTTTTTAACACTAGCATGCCTGTTATAAAGGTAGAGAGTAAGAATTTAAAATTATGGATTCTGTGAGCTGAGATCATTATAGGTTAATTTTGTACTATAATGAAAACTTCAAAAAGCTGCAATTCAAAAATTAGTAAGCAAATTTGTCCCCACAAACATAATTTGAAATTCTGAGTATTCTAAACAAAACCTACCTTCCCAACTGGACGCCATCAACATTTATTTGCTAGTGGCACTAGTTGCTAGTGCATCCTACCTAATTCTTCTAAAACTTAGTAGAAAGACAAATAAATAGTATTTTTAACAAAAATTACATCAAATTTTACTCACCTTGGTACGATTAATCGGATTAGAAAAATCCCATCCAGGAGCCACAAATAGGTATCCACATTTTGCTACTTTTCGTGTCGCCTGCAAAAATAAGAAAACAAAGAGTGAAACTATGTTAGAAAATCAATTGATGCAAAAACTTCAGAAATGAAGTACTATACATTACAAATAGAATGAAATAATTATAATTCAACAGAATATTGTATTTTCAGTTTTTCACAATGGAAGTAATTTCTATTCCACGAGTAACACGAAATACAAAATAATAATCTCCAACAAATAATTATAACTTAGAATTATTAAAAAAAAAAAAGACTAGAGCAGCAATACTTTGCTAGAAAATCCAGTTTGCACAATTTTTGTCCATAATTAAAAAAAAAATTTCCAAAATTTTTGGCCCCACCAATCCTCTTTTCATCACACTCCTGCAAACAACTTTTTTTACATAAATACCTCCATACATTTATACTCGTAGCTACACTGATACTCCTTCTGACATTCATTCCTTTGTCTTCAGATATATTTGTTTCCTACATACTTTTCATACTCCGTACTTTACATATTTTCTTTGCTGCAATTACACACTTCTGAGATGTAAATTCTTCAATTACATCAAACATCCAATCCACAACCTCTATATGATATCATCACTCGATGAAGGTTTTTGAACCTGTAACACATAAAACACATTGTGGAATACCTTGTCGTGAGAGATATTCTCACCAGAAGGAAATTCAACAGAATTTAAGCGTGCTCAGCCACTTCGTACACAAGTACGGGTAAGCCAAAACCAAGGCGAACACTGACAATTTTAGAGCCGGTTCGGGTGGTTTATATACGGCTTATTTGCACGCACACAAACACATGTACGTAAGATAATACGTACGTCGGTGAGGACGGCCAGGTCGCATCATCCCCTATCATGATAAGAGATGGCTGGCCGGTTCGTGTATGGATTGTGACATTGTTTGGTGATGTCACGATTCGGTACTCGTACATTACCTGCATGTACTTGCAGGTAATTACGATCGAACGTATTTTGTGTGGTTTAACGTCACGAGGACGATTATTAGCCTGCCTTTTGGGGCAGCGACTGTCGTCGAGGGGTCCGAGCCCCTTTACCTCATACCGTTGAGTCCCCACACACATTTTTTTAAATACTTTATAAATTGAAGTTTTTGTTAGGTAATTACAATTAACTTAGTTTCAACTTGTTACATTGATACACTTTTTAGTCACACCCTTTTTGGTTGAAAAGGTTATAATTTGCTGATATTGTAGTAATTTCTTCATTTTCTGAAAGGAATTTTGCCCTGCTTGTGTATAAAGTCTAGCCATGTTACCAAATTTTTAAAACTGCTGTTGATTGATGAACTTGTTCAGAGCCCTGCTTGTGCTGCCTGAAAGTATGTAAGATCATTAAGAACAAGATATTAATCATATATTATTTATACTAAAAATAATCAAAACTAAATAAAATAAAAACTTTATTTTAAACCAACTTTATTATTAAATAATCATTACCTCCCTGCTTGTGTGGAGGCAATTTGTCAAAGTAATATTAATCAAATATCTTCTTGAGCTAATGTAATTTGAACAGAAAACTACTCTGCATCAGAAACTACATCATCAAAAATTGGCTCTATAACATCAAAATCATCTTTAATTGTCATTTTGGCAGAAAAAAGTCACAACTCAAACTCAAAATCATTAAAGAACACTCCAAATTTCATCGAAGTTAAATACTCTAAATTTCAACAAACTTTCTGGAATGGATTGAGAAAACCACTGATAATTTTGAGATTTATTTTATGATGAAAGTAATCAACAACCCAACTCATTTTGTAGGCTTTGAAACTGATTGAAATAGAGAATCACAGATCATCAAGCTTACTCAAAAACAAAAAATCAAAAATACTCCAAAAATATCAGTTCTGTGATTCCAATCCCTCAAAAACACCTATGGTCTTAGTTTGAAACTGAGTCAAGCAAATGGTGTAATAGATAAGGAATATAGATTTATGATTGGTGCACTATTATATATTGCTAGAGGGACACGGGCATACGTCGACTTTTCTTTGAATTACCTTTCCCAATTCCAGAACTGCTCCAGTGATGTCAAAAAAAATCACATGCACAATATCATTAGGTACTTGAAATCAACCATTGACATTTGCTCTTGTTTATTGTTCAAACTCTGATGATATCTCCACCTACACTGACATATCCTACACACCTGACATCAACAATGAACCTGTAAACATGTCAGAATTAGAAAAAGGCAAGTCCATAACTGGATATAAAATTAAGATGTACAGTGATTTAGTTAGTTGGGGCATTCATTGTCAAAACAGTCATGCATCATCATCCACCACTGCTGAATTAATAGCACAGCATCATGCATTCGAGGACAATGAAGTAGCATGGCTTTTTAATAGTAAATTCTTCCAAGTCAGCTCTCATTGTCAACAACCAACACTGTAGCTGACTAAATACAGTGCTACATTTTGGTGATAGACGACGAGTGCCTGATTAGGTTCCTAATCAATTCCCAATACTAATAGGATATCTGAGGTAAGTATTTGTGGAATACAAAAAAGGGTCCAAAAACATCCACACCCATATAAGAAAAGGGATATGTGAAAGAAATCAGTTTAAAATCTGACAAAGACGAATGTGTTGGTTGCTTAAACCATCTTGTTTCAGATTTTTGGCATAAGATACAAGACTTCTTCAAAATATGAAGAAGCACATTTCATGCTTTTGGAACAAAATAATGTCGATGGAAATCTGCTAAAGTAAACTGACTTTCTGTATGAACATTGGTGAGATGTGTATTCATTAAAATAGGTTCAATCAAATATGACTTAAGATACAATAATATGGTCAAAAGCATATCTTGGGCATAACGAATTTCCAGAAGGTAATTTTTAGTACACAGAATTCCAGAAGGATCCATATAAATATGGAATTTGTCATAAACATATTTTAGAGGATTGTCTTTCAACAAGGTTTCAAATATTTTGGGGAAATTTTTTTTCAGCTCAGAATAAATGAAGCAAAGTAATGCAAAATGGAAATTATATTTCATAATTACATAGGGAGTTAACAAATGTTTCCAGTTTGGTTCTGCGATGGTTAAATTGACAAACAGCTTTAAGACATTGATAAAATGTTTTTATTAGCTTTTTTAATGAATTGAACTTTTGAACATCTATTTCAAACAGTTTATTTGAAGGAGAATGAATAAAGCTTGTAAAGGAAGTACAAAACCTATCTGAATCCTCTTTACTTTTTAACAAGTCTATGGGTTACGAAGATTGTTTTACTTCTGTTTCCTCTTTCTATTCAGGATTCAGTTGAGAAATAAACAATTGTAATTCACCTTTAGAGTTTCCTGAATTATGAAAGAACATAGGTAATAGTCTTTTTCGAGATTCTTCAATCTTTTAAGTTTTACTGATCAAAGTTTATCCAAAATGTCATCTGATTCCAGAAACAAAGATGATAGTAATTTTGATGAAATACTTAAGGATTCTCATAAGGTGCAAAATACTGGAGAGGAATATTCTTCCTCAGTAAGGTCTGGTAAGGATCCAATTATATTGAGATTGTTTTTGGCCAGGTAATCAAATCTTGACTTAACCAGGAAGAAAGGGACTGAATTAAATTTTCGGCAGTAGATCCTCTGCATCCTAAATCTGCAGCATTTTCAATTGATAGTACGTATTGATATTCAATAGCAGGAATGTTTTTAATTTCATTGACTCTATTAGCTACAAATTAAGGTAAAATTTTACGTTTAAGTAGCAAAGTCAAGACACATTTATTGTAAGACCATAAGAATTTAGGAGAGTTCAAAAGTTCCATGGGTTTCAGAGCATTACATAAACTTCTAATATCAATTAAAGTAGATATTAATTCCAGTTTTGGAATAGCAATTAGTCTCATGGGATTTACATGAGATTTTCCCATAAGAAAATGTACTAAATAAGAATTTGACTCCTTATTATAAAATTGTATGTATATTGCCACAGTAAACGCAATTTTAGATGCATCAGTAAATACATGTATAATTAACATGCAGAAGGATTGTAAGTCCTAATATGAAGTTGTCTAGGGGGAAAATAATTAGTAGTTTTCATTAGATCATTAAGGATATCAGAAGCTACAGGCTGTATTTTTAAGGGATTGGCTGGTCCCATTTTAGGTCTTCCAGCCAAGGTATTTTAATAAATAATCTGGAAAAGATGTATGCTAGTGCGAACCAACCAAGAGGATCATAAAAGGAAGACATAACTTTTAAGAATAACATTTTAGTCCAAATTATAGTCAAAAAGTTAGGAGTATAGATGTAGGTACATAACATCATTGTCTATATTCCATACAAGACCTCAGACCTTTACAAGAGGGAAGTGTTAAATTCTTTTCTCATGGGTATACATTTCATTCCCCAAAGAACCAGTTGCATTGAAATATCATTAAAAATTTTGTCAGATCTATAATATAGATTTTTTACATCTTGAATGGTAAGTAATGAAGTTAAAAAATTATCAACATAAAATTGTTGTAAAAATTTGCCGTGAAACTCCTTATCAACTATTTGAAAATGATTCAGCAAAATTGCTGCTAACAGAAAAGGAGCCATAACTATTCCAAAAGGAATATTACAAAAATGAAATAGTAAAAGATTTTTTAAATCCACAGGTTTAATAGGGCCTTTAATCCAGAAGAAATGGGTCATGTCTATATCAGCTCAATGAAAACCTATTTGATGAAAAGCTTTTTCAATATCTGCTACTATTCCATAACATTCTTTACAAAAACTTAGCAGAATAGATATTAAATCAGCAAGGATGTTTTTCCCTTATACATACAATCATTTAGATAATGATTAGACTCCTTAATTTTTGAGGAACCATCGAATATTATCAACATGGAGTAGTTTTAGTCAAATCATATATACCTTTATGGGGTAAGTAATGGACTACCTGAGCAGGTCTATCATATTTGATAGGTTCAATCATTTCCAAATATACTAAAGAAATAAAAAACTGATCATAAATATGAAAGAATTGTGGATTCTGTGATATTTTAGGTAATTGTTGTTCTAAATGTCAAAATGCTAGACTATAATTGTCTAGTAAAGGACGTGGGTTAAACCTATAAAGCCATCTTATTTAATAACTGTTATTTACAAGTGTAATATCCTTGTAAAATAGTCCAAGTGCTTCAGCCTCAGCTTCAGTTTCAACCAAATTATTTGATTCAATACATAAGGTATTGAATTTCCAAAAGTTTTCTACACTTTGAGACTGAAACAGAATATAAATCATCCAAGATGGAAGTATTTTCATTAGTAGTTGTAGGAAGAGCTGTAAGTTGTTCCCACAATGCTGCCCAAATTTCAGATTCATCACCTTAGTGACTTTGTAAAAATTTCAACCTTTGAATTTCATCAGAAGAAAAGTGACTAATTTTATCACATAAAAATTTAGGTAATTCACCCTGAAGTAAATTAATTCTTTTGAGATATTGCAATATTATTGAGTTTATTTACATATTTATTAAATCCATTAATAAATCCAGGATACTTTATCCAGATAAAATTCCAGAAATTTGAGGTTGGTGAAACCTTTTTCCAATTGATTTTTAGATTGTGGTTCCAGACATTTAGGTATATAATCAAAAGAATTATTATTAGTTGAAGTAGAAATGTTAATTTTTGAATTTGATTGATTTGGTCTGGTAAGTCCCAATAAATTATCAGAAATATGATTATTAATTATAGGTAAAGAATTACTAATATTATTAACAGATGGAAACGAATGTTCTGTTGGAATTGGAGGTGACTCCCCTCTTGATTTTTTGGAAGAGGTGTCTGCCTCTGGTTCCACAGAATTTTTATTTGTCATCATGTTGTGCAAGGGTTTATTAGAACTGGAAGATTCATTACCCTTTTTGATGCATGGTTGTTTTAAAGTTGAATGTTCAGTAACATCTCAATTGAATCCATCTTTGCATCTTTGCTGGTATTCTGGTTATCCACCAGAAGCCTCCATTGTTGGCATAATATACATGCCTTTGAACTGAAGGACATTCATGTAGAAACTCATCTTAAATCATCTGTTTGAAGTCCTTGAGGGATTTCTCCCAATGATAGTAGGTTCTCAAAGAAGAATTAAGTTCTTCGCAAGCTTTAAATAAGCAATCACCAAGTTCCTTGGCATAGGCTAAGTTGAGAAAACCTTCTTCTTTAGATTTTCCAACCCTTGTTGAAGAGATGATGAATCCTGAGGTCGATTAACCGGAACAAGTGCTCAAACCGAGTATTTTTTAATGAAACTAGGATATTTGACCAGAAGATTGCGTTTACAGTTACGTGTTGTAATTAGGGTTCATTTTTCAAGTCCTTTTGGTTATAACTTTTACATCTTGAAGACAAGAATCAATCATTTTATTTTCCGAACAGAATTTGTCATACTTCCTACCTAAAATGTAGGTAGTTTTGAGAAGTTTTTCAACTTTCTTGGCAGAGGATTAACAGTCCTCAATAACTGCCATAAATTCAATGACATTGTCAGAAAGTTCAGATTCTGTAGAAGAGGACATTAATGACAACAAATGTTGATGTGGAGGTTTATCAATGATTGCTTTGGTTCACTCAAGTTTTTCCATTTCATCTGCTTCACATTGCTTTTCAGCTTCACAGGCCTTAAATAACTTTTCAGCTTTTGTGCTTCACGTAATTTGTCAGCTTCTTCAGCCTTATATAGTTTGTCAGCTTCCTCAGCCTTACGACATTTTTCTATGATTTTTCTGGCCTTTTCTTTATGTAAGAAAATTAATTTTTGCTGCTCTTCATCAGAAGCTTTCATGCAGGCCTCATCAGTTAAAGCTTTTTCGCATGTTTCTTCAGCTTTTTGTTGAAGTTCTTCAACTTGGTCAGTCTATGGCACAGTGTTGGAATCAAGTAGGTAATCTTATTGATGTACAACATTTGAAGAACCAGGTAGATTTTCTTTTTCTGTCATTTTTAGTTCTGAGAACAGGCCAACAAACAAAAATTAGCATAGTTTATTTGTAATATTATTGTAGAAATTACATTTGATAAATGTAAAAAGAATTAAAAAATTTTTTCAAAAAGTTTTAAGTCGATAGGTAATTACGTAAAGTATGTGAACTTATGAACATAATTTTGTATATGGGTCAATAACACGAACTTCAACACACTGGAAGGAACAAATGTAGACTATATATGAAAAATTATTCAACTGCATACTCTAATATGCTAGGTATTATTATCTTATAGTTATAAATGAGGGAGAAAAGATTTTTATTCTACCATGTATTGTTTTTGAATGATAGAATTTTTGTCTTATATGATGTAGTATTTTACTACATGATTTAGGTATACTTTGAAATTATAACAAAAATACATTTTTCATATACAAGAATGACAAATTCCAGAAAATTCTGAGGTATTAAGGAACCAAAAAATGATCAGCAGTGACCCAGGGCGATAAAACGTTTTTTATTCGAGACACTACTAAAGAAAAGATTTTTGATCTTAATAATTGAAAAAAATTGAGGCATGATCCCAAGACGATCATTGATATAATGATAATGTAAATAAATAGGTTAACTACATTAAATGTTTGCACATTAATAGATGTAAGATTTTTGCAAATCTTAAAGAGACCTATTACAAATTTTTGTAAATTGAATTATGTTCTTTGTATACTGTTGCAAAAAGAAAGACACTAATACCAGAGGAATAATGCAAAAACTAAATTCTTAAGCAATAAAACAGTAATTAATTAGTATAAGGATTCTGGATCTTAAAGACACTTACCAATTTTGAGTGAAATTTTCTTGAAAAAGTCACTGAGGGAAAAGATTCTGCTCACAACATCACTGCCATTTTTAAGAAATATGAAAAAATGAACGCAAAAATATTGCAAATTTGGGCTTTTAAGGAAAAGCGTAACCATGATATAATTCAAAATTACAAAAAAAAATACGCGTTTTTGTAAAAATGGGATTTTGCAAAAAAAACTTAAATACCATGTAATGCAAAAAATTACGAAGATACGAGATTTTTTGAAAATTTCTATTGTTGACAATGACAAATACAAAGATACACAGGAACGCAAGCTTTTGATTCCAAATTCACATGAATTTTTACAAACGAGTATAAACACATGAGATATGACAAAAAAAATTAAGTAATTAATTATGCAGTAAAAAGTAAGAAAAATGCATAAATTTGATGCAGACATTCATCAAAATACACAAAGTTAGTCTAAACTGGCTGTTGTAAGGGTATATGTTGTGAGAGTTTTATTCTATTCATGCGTAAGCATACAATGGGGTTAAGATAGTTGCTTGTTGCTGCTGTTGCCACCTACAACATTCAAAAATCATTTCTATTTTTAGGATAATGTGTATTTACAGTGTATGTGTAAGACATCATTTATTCTACACAATGAATAGTTTTCACGTTTTGACAATAATGGTTGTCCGTAACCTTGACTTCGTCAATGTGATGCAATAACACCCAAATTTGCCCATTTTTAGATAAATTTCTGCACTTCTTAATTTATTTTACAAAAACGTATGAGTGTGAGAGAGAAATAGATAATATTTTATCCATTTTTTCCTTTGTTTTGTGCTTGGACACATATGTGTATAGGGAAGTATAGGTGATTCAGACCTGAATTATACAGATGCAGCATTTTTGGTGTTTAATTTGTGAAATAAAATCATAATCAGACAATAGTAAGAGTTTATTCCCATTAAGATATTTTCATTAAGAATGAACAGAGAGATAAAATAAGTAATATTTTCAAGCAGAAAGACGTAAGGGTGGCGGAAAAATTAACTCATTAATTTTTCTACCTGTATAAGACAAAGTATTATGAAAAATACATGTACATAATAAAATTGTTAGTTCTTTAGGCTGGTGGTGGAGAAGTTTATTTCACCGCAATGACAAGAAGTATTTATGGTACTTATCTGAAGCATGGAATTTTATTTTTTAGGCAAATCGTAGGCGAATTATTTCTGTCTCAGACAGAGAAAAAAATACAAAGTATTTTAATTCATTAAATAATAACTGGAATATTTAAGTTGAGAGTAATAGAAAATTATCCAGAATAAAAATCTCCAACCCACTAATAAAAGTAGTAATTAAATAAATTTAATTCAAAAAAAAAAAGAACAAAAAATCAACTGCGTTAATCTGAATGAGTCATTCTAATGGGTGAATATGCCCAAATGTATGATAATAATTTTTTTGATCTTTAAATTCTCATTTTCCATTATAGTCTTATAATTTTTTAATTTTCAAATATATGAATAGTTTAGGACATTCTCGGGATGGTTAGGAACATTTTGTGCGAACTGTTATTAAAATCTCTAAAGTAAGACACTTTTTCTGAGGAAATGAAATTCTGTTAGTTCGACAAATAGACAAACCAAACATATAACCTCCTCCATACATAGTTGATAAAATACAAAATATTTTTAGTACGGAGTTTTGCTAAATGGAAGTGATTTATATAGACAAATTTAATGAATACAAGAATTGTTAAATTCCAAGAACCACCTAAAATAATTACTCATGATACTATGTATTGGATATAAATTTATGATTAGTGTGGTTTAAAGTGTAAGAGACCATATAAAGTTGGTTGGAATCACACACCTGAATCGCACGCATTGTAGTACAAAACTGACGTTATCTTAACACTAGTATCTCCTCTATCAAAAGGGAGAACTCCGATTTCTAGGAGCAGGAGCCTTGTGGGCAAAGCTTACAATAAGAACTGCTGAATTTCAGAATTTTTCTCAATCAGCATAATTTTATACTTCAACTTTTAAATCTGAAACTGAGAAAATAATTTTCAACATATTATACAAACCAAAGAACAGAGGGGGTGCAAAGTCTGAAATTTATGAATATGAAATAAATAAATGCAAGAATAGCAAAAATTATTTGACTAGGTTCGAAATTTGAACTGAAGATTCGAAATTTCAAACCTCTTTACCCATGGTTTTTCACTTAGAATGCGTGTGAGAAGTTAAATACAACAACTAAAATTAAAGGTACAAAAAAATACGAAAACTAATTTTCAACAATATTCAATTCTAAATTTGAAAAATGACGAATTTGAGGAGAGTGACCTGATACAAAGGATTGTGAAGCCACAGGAATCCTTTTAGATGAAAAAGAAGCACATCTGTTTCCGAGATAAATGATATAGGAAATGAAGTCACCTTTCCCATTACTTTCAACTAGTTTTCTGCCTTTTCGAGTATTCTTTAATCTGTAATGCAGAATGTCTGTAAGCTTACATTTTGTAGTAATTTTCTTTGGCAACCTGAATGGGTAATTTGTCTCCCTGTTGTCTGTGGAATGAACCACACTGTACCAGTTTTCAAAGAATTAAATAGGTTGTGCATTAATATTCCATTAATTTTCGCATTGAAAATGCTTCTGGAGTCAAGTTGTGAAATAGTGTCCGCCACCCAATTTCTACCATTGTTTTATGCGTGAATTGTATGAGAAGCTGTAGATAGTGACGATAAAAAAAGTGGAAGGAGAAAATAATAATGAAAAATAAAGTGAAGGTGGTAATGTTTTGTTAATCATAGAACAAATATGAAAATTAAAAATAAACAACTCTTAATTTTGAAGTAGGTTTTTTTTTAGAAAATCTACTTATTATGCTTGGTGTGATATTAGCCCCAAGGTTGGAGGGGGAAGTTTTTAGTTTCATGACCTCAGAAATATTTTGGCACCAATAACTCAAATTCACGTATAAACATATTACACTAATAGATGAAAATAAGTCAATTATGAAATTTGATACGAACATTTGTACTAATCCAAAGACCAGAGCTATTGATTTTGGTCGGATCGACCAGCCAGTACTTCCGGGATCACCATTTTTGGTTTTATTTTAGCTAAATAAATATTTATTTTAATTCATTATAGTACGTTATCAATTTTGGCATGGATAGGTTCGACGGTACTTTCGGTACCACTTTTTTGTTTTCATATTGGTCATAAAATATGGAATTTAAGAATCATATGTACGATATTTGAAATGAGTATTTATTATACTTTATTATAGCTTGCTACCAATTTTGGTGCGGATCCACCTTTTTTTTCTAATTTAGATTAACTTTTCTTTTTACAAAAATTAACCGCATGTTCATATTTTCTTTTTTTTTATTTCATAACTTTATTATATTTCTTTGATTTTATTTGAAATCATATGATTATTTATCATATTTTATCATCTTCATAAATTTTTCATTTTTCCAAGAAATAATTCTTTTAAATTTCACGCTGTCTAATATTTCGTCAACAGCTAACACATTTCATACAATCATAACATACCATTAACGCATATAAACTTACAGACAATTAATGTGATCATCAAAATTCATAATTCTTTTTCTCGAAACCTACTTTTTCTAGCGAAACTCGCTGCGCTAAAGCTTTTTTTAATCTTTATTCATTTTCAGTGCCTTTCTCTCGTTGTTATAAAGTGTGAACCTGTTAATTTTTCCTATAAACGGCTTATCTTATTAACGTGGACAAGAAAAGATAATATTTTAATTAACTGGTGCGCTTACGTATTCGTTTCTCCTTACAGGGTGTACCAAACAACTTTATTTCAAACAACACACACCATTATATATCTACACTCTACTGTATGAGCTTGTCTGTATGTGTATGAAATTGATAGCCAAATAAAGAGTTTAGAGTCGTGGGTGGGCCGAAGGGTAATGGATTTTCGGTTGTTGCATTAATACTCGCACACTGTAGGTACTACTGCAAGACGTTTTCCTCCGAGGAATCCAGCCGACATGCACTGAACTTTCGAACCAAACTGACAATGTAAAATGTTCAAGAGAGAATGAAATACAACAGCATAGAAGAAAACGTGTCCCATTCGTAATTTTTTTTTACTTTATTTTCTCCTATACCACGCACAAACACGCATATTTGCACATAAATTAACACTCTTTAATACGACCCGTCGTGAACTTTTCAAAGTGTAACACATCTACTTCCTATTTCGATCGGTATCGATAACTTTTTTCCCTACTTCTTAATTTTTCCGCTATCTTTTCACTTCAAAAATAATTATTTTTTCCTTTCGCCTTGTTTTCTCTCTTTTTTCCATTTTATAATGTCATTTCTGAAATAGAACGGCATTCTCTTATCTAAATGTTTATCTGTTGGTTCGTTGGTTGGTTAGGTGTTTTTTTTCAAGTTTTTTTTTTCACTTCTTGTACTCGCCTGTATGTGTGGCGTACCTATGTAATGTTGAATAAATGTGGATAAACGTACGATATTGGAGTGACTTACGTTTTGAACGTTTCAGAATTTCTCTCATACGCGGTGAAATCTGCGTTCAGCTGTTTAAATGCCGATTTTTAGAAACCGAGAAAGGTTGGCGAATACATTAGGTTGTGTTGACCAGCTGAAGAGGAAGAGAGCTAGAAATGAAGGTGTAAGTGTATGATGACGTTTCCAACGTGACAAGATGGTAAATGTTCAATTTTTTCAATTATTTAATCCGTTACTCCCACTATCTGATTAATTTTCAATCGATTAATTACCTTAAAATAAACGACGCCATGGTTGAATTCCTAACTGAGTGGTTTAAGATTGCTAGCCTTCTAGGAGTCTTTACCAATACGGTACCGAAAGTGAATTTAAAAACATATTTTCAGCATTGAGAACGATAGTTTCGACTACATAAATTACAAATCCAAACAAAAAATTTAAAAATCTCTCAAATGAAGAGAGATATTAAGCTTTTAAATGTGACTGCACCAAAAACGGTACCTTAAGAAACGACCAGTAATTATCACGTCCGCTCAAGTTGAAGCCACCCCCTTTTACAGCACCCTAAAAACAAAAATTTGTACACTAAAATGTTTGACATCTGTCAACTCCAAAACTATAGCACTTACAGAAAATTTTCATGGGACCTAATTTAAAAAAAATTTTCTGTAAGGCTGACCTTTAGGAGAAAATTATGAACATAACTAACATAATTATGAAGGCATGATTTAAAACATCTTAGGAGGGCTGTAGAGGGAGTATTCATTTGAGAGTTGGCAAGTATTCAATTTTTTTCATTATGAAAAAGGGCGTGGTAAAGTGGTCACACTGCAAAAAATATGCCACATTACCTGTATAAATATCTACATATCGCCTAAATTTTTGGTTTACAGTTTTAATAAAACTACCTACAGGAAGTATAGAAAATTTTAACAAAAAGTAGATCTTATACAGGACCAGGTCTGATAGGAGTTTAATACAAACTGGTACAGCAGTTCCCTAGAAAATTAAATAAAAAATTCTTTCAGGGAACTACAAAAGGGATCAGACTGAAATTTTCACGATACATAGATCATACGTACCTTCAAGTTTGACAGAAGTTTAGTGCTTATTAGTTCAGTGGTTTCCGACAAAACTGGAAAAGAAAAATTTTCTGAAGAAAATTTTGTTTTCAAGGTTTTAACAAAACTACAATAGAAATACGATTGAAATTTTCACGAAATGTAATCTTTACATAGGACCAGGTCTGACAGGCGTTTGTTGCCTATTGGTTAACTAGTTTTTGAGAAAAATGTAAAACAAAAAAACATTGCGGGAGAAAAGCAAGTCGCCTATTTTTTTTTGAAGTATCTTTTCATGTATTCGGCGCAAAGGGTAACAAGCGTCTTTTCAAAATTGTATTAATTTAGGTTTTTTTTTTTTTTAATTGTAGATAAAAATTTGCAAATTAGGTTTTCTAGCGATGTATTGTTGCGCTATAGTTTTTCCTTCATCTATTTCCAACCAGAAACAGTTTCTACAATGGTGCGAGTTTACAAAACTGTCATTAAACCTATTCCTAATAATGAAATTATCGGTTTCCTTAAGATGATGAAATTGCAAGAAAAACTAAATAAATTTCCAATGATTCGTAAACTAGCCTACGCCGCAAATACAGGAAAGATTGTTTAACTTATGTAAATGTCTACATGTATGCATGAAGTTTCCCGAAAATTTAATGTCACATTCTCCATACTCAGAATTTTAGAATATTTATAAAAGCATATCAGTAAGAGCATTTCATCTTAAAATAACTACCTACAGCATAAAAGTTACATATTACTTAAAACCGAATAGCCGATTGGAGTCAGCAAAAATCTATTCAATTTTACTTATATGAAAATTGAGAAATACTTAAGGAGTATGGGTATCGTTTAACGTAATGCAACAATAATCTGAACGAACTCTCATTTAACGCACATTATACACAAACTTGAAAAGGGGCCGCGTGAAGTAATGTCATCTGAGGGGGTGTAATCAATCAAGTTTTACAACGTGCACAAAAAAATCGCACTTTCGATAAAAAATTCAAAAAAAACAAAAATGTGACTTAGTAATTTGTGGTAATTTAAAAAAAAAAAAAAACTTAATACAATAAAGGCCATTAATTCTTTCAATGTTCACAACGGGTGATCAATTTTTACAAAATCTTAATTGGGTCAAAGTAGGGGTGTCACAATCACACCCCTACTTCTCTTTTGCCTCACCACTGAACGTGACAGGTATCGGTAAGTATTAACGCCAAGAATTATTTCCCTCCTGAAGAGCCTCTCACGCAGATATAAGATAATATGTCTTTCTCAAATACGTAAACAGAAAAAAATCAATGGAGAGGGGGCTAAACATTTTGTGAAAGCGGGCCAAAACGCCAATTTGTTTCATGGACAAGTATAAAATCGATTCAAATTTTATGTGGTAAAAACTGTAAAAAGGTTCGAGTCCTAAAACCCCTAGATCTGTCTTTCTATTAAAATTTTTCCAATATTTAAATGATGAAAAATGAAAATTTCAGTTTTTTTTTTTACCTTCTTATATATTAACTTCTACTTTCTCGATGATTTTTAGCCACCAAAAATAATATAAACATATCAGTTTTGTAATCATGTCTAACAGTTCGATCTCAAGTACGTACTGACTATCGCTAACAATCATGAAAGTCGATTTTCTACACTGTCCATAAAAAAAAATTCCAAGCGCAAATCAAAAATCGGAATCATTAAAGCATTGGCAATTTTCATGGATCAATTCAGTCATAATTCGAAAAACAAGGAATTCAATATATGGGTAAAAAAAATCACAACACTGCGGGAGAAAACTTTAAAATTTTATTAAAATACAAAAATAATAATAATTCTACTTATAACTATAACATGTGAATTAGTAATTAATCGTTGGAAGGTTACGCACTCATTATTGTGCTTAACGTTCAAACCAACAATCTTATAAAATTCTTAACTGAACAATTTCTTCACGCCAAGCAAACTTCTTTTCTCGTCTCATACTAAGGTGAAATTCTCTGAGATAGATAAACAGAAAGTAAGGAGAATAGTCAGGTTCCACATCAACCATACTAATACTCTACCTTCACTACGCCTTAAAAAAACTGTAAAAAAAAGTCCCATTAGCAAACGTACTCCATCTACACTCGAGCATTAAATTAACCACGATTCGAATACAAATATTTTTACTCTCTTCTCATCAAACGTTCCATCAAGAATGGATACCTACTACCTACCTTTTAATTACTTTGAAACCGATTGCAAGCATGAATAAAATAAAAAAAAAATAAAAAAAAATAGAAAAAAACTCTAGCGCAGCAAGCCTTACTAGAAAAAGTAGCTTCCAGAAAAAGAGTTATGAATTTTGATAGTTACATTAATTGTTTGTAAGTTTATACGCGTTAATGATACGTAATGATTGCATGAAATTTGTTGGCTGCTAACAAAATATCAGACAATGTGAAATTTAAAAGTATTATTTCTTGAAATGAAAAATTAATTATAATGTTAAAGTATGGTAAACAATAATATAATTTAAAAAAAAAACCACAGAAATATAACAAAGTTATAAAATAAAAATAAGAAAACATGAACATGTGGTTGATTTTTGTAAAAAGAAAAGTTCATGCAAATTATTAAAAAATGAGGAAAAAAGGCTTTACCACAAGTACCGTATTGATAGCATTATACAATAAATTATAATAAATAGTTTCAAATTTCGCACATATAGTTCCAAAACTCCGCATTTTAGGACCAATATAAAAATAAAAATAGGGGTAACGGAAGTACCGACCGGCCGATCTGCGCCAAAATTAGTAGCGTACTACAATGAATCAAAATATATATTTATTCCGAATTTCGTGGCTGTTTGTGCAAAATTAAAAATTTTATAGTCAAGATAAAAACAAAAATGGTGATACCGGAAGTACCGTCCCGCCAATCGGTACTAAAATCAATAGATCTGGTCTTTGGCTAAGTAAAAACGTTGGTACCAAATTTCGTGATTATCAGACAAAAATTGTGACCTGTACAGTGCGAATAAGAAACTGATATATATATATATATATATATGTGTGTGTGTGCGTGTGTGTGTGAAGTTGAGTTATTGAAGCCAAAGTTTTCTTGAAGTCATTAAACGAAAAACCTACTTACCCCTAACTCTGGGGTCTGATACCGCGCCAAGTGTAATAAGTAGATTTTCTAAAGAAAACCTACTTAAAAAGGATTACTAAATTTAATTAAAATTTTTGGGCGGACCGAAACACGATAGGTACTCTGTAGCATGAGTATGATCGATTATTCCTTCTCATTAAAAACTCTTTAAACGTTATCGAATTTGGTGTCCAGAATGCTGAAGGGGGAAAAAGATGAAGAATTAAAAAAAAAGAACAAATAAAAGAATAGTAAACAATCAAACAAAAACAAAAATGAATGCAATACAACGTTAAATAATTTCTTCGACCACCTTCGTTGAAGTGTAATTACGACCTAATAACCTTTAACAACATGAAACAATCAAGAAGGTAATTAATCGAAATTCAAGAGTATTGAATGACAACCCATAACCCGTTCCATGATTAATAATAACGAGGTGGAATGTGAACGCCAACATCGCGCATTCATACACATACTTACTTGGTCCAAGAGGATTTGATTTGAGCCATGTACTCTGGCTGGTTTTCTTCAGGGCAACGAAGGGGTAGGTTTTACGAAAATTACTTTGTCTTCAGCGTGAAATGCAGAATTAGATCGGAGGCATTTTACTTCTTGAATAAGAGTGGATAAGTTCGCAAAGATAGGTAGACTCTGCATAGGTGATACGAAGAAGGATTTGAAAAAGTATTTCGCTCTTCGAGATTTTTCTCAACTAACATATTCATCGAAACTGACCCAAATCAAGAAAAAAGCAAATTCATAAATTTAGGATAAAAATTAGAACGACAGAAATACTTACGACGGAAGTAAACTCTTTTACGTTTGCGTTGAATCATCGCCCGATATGCTTTTTCATAAAAAAAACTTGGGATAACTATAAGCAAGTACAAGTCTTCAAAATTTGCAACCGAACAGATATAAATGAAGGGCATAATAGAGGCATTGTTTTCCACACAAAATTCGAAATTCAAGAATAAGCAGAGCAAAAAATCGAAAATACTTTGGATAAAGAAAAAAGAAGCAAAAGATATGAAATTTATATAAAAAAGTGAATCTGATAACGAAATAAATTTTAACGAAGTAGACGAGGAGGTTCTAATTTCCCAACATTCCCGAATATTTGATGAATAACTCGTGGAACCTTCGAGGATATATATATGATGGAAATGACATGGAACAGTTTTAACATGGGGTTGAGTGTCCAGACAATAGATGCCGGGTGCTGGCTACGAAGTACCTCAAACTGTACACTGCAACCAATCAGAATCGAAAATCGGTGTAAAAGTGAGGTCCTTTGTAAGCAAGTGTTAATAAACAAATGCACGTGGTGATATTTTCCTCCAATCAGATATTTAGATGGAAGTACACGTGTTTGTAGACGCGCTTTCTATAGGTTGGACACCGAAACTGCCCATGTGTCGTCTCCATCATATATATATATATACACATATATCCTCGAAGCGTGAAACGGAAGAGGGGTACTGCAAACTTTGAATTAACAGCACCAATGAGTACAGTATGGTAACAATAATTTAGTGGTTTCAAACTTCGAAAACAAAATGACCTGAAGAAAATATTATTCGCATTGATTAACATTTTCTGAATTACATTTAATTTTCAGTGGGCACTTTCAGATTGGATAAAACCTACGCGCCAAGAGTCTCTGTGATTTAGAGGTTTCTAGAATTTTTTTGAATCAAAATATAGATTGAAATTTTCATTTTGCTCAATTTATTCATTCAAGAAAGTTTTTTTATAGAAAGACAATTAACCAGCTACTTTCAATTTCAAAGGAAACAATGAAATGGTGAACAATGTGAACACTGTTAAGGAGAAAATATAGGTGTCGTAACAAGTGCCGTGAATTTCAAACTTTCAACTTGGGTAGCCATTCAAAAAACATGATTTAAGATGTATCATTTAAAAATATTGGAAGATATCAAAATTTAAATTCTCCAACACCAAAAATTATGGGAAAATAAACCATAAATCTTCAATTCTAAAGAATCAATAAAAAAATTATCTCAGTTATGCATAAGAGCTAAACTTAATTCAATAATATATCTGGTTATAAAAATATTGTATTGCAGACACTAAATAAAAATATAATTTGATACTTTTCTTTCATGAATCACTTTTTGAAAAATACTGTACCTAAACACCTTCCCACAGCGAAATAACTATAAATGATAAAAATATTAAGAACTTAACTACCTATGAGAAATACAACAGAGAATATCCCTTTAATAGTAAGTAATCAATATATATATATATATATATATATATATTCGTCCGTTAATCGCCGTTTCAGAAAGACAGATAAAACTTAGTCGTATCTTCGTTTGTTTCTTTGTGTATAATAATCTTGAATTTTCTAATTTCACTACCGTATTTTAATCGTGTCAATAAACTCTGCTTTTGATACGAGTTCACGAAACCTTATTTACGTGCAAATTAGATCGAGTGGAATACCCGGAAACGAACTTACAAATTAGAAAATTCTTTTAAACTCGAAACAGATTTTTTTTTCTCTTCCGCGATGTCTTCTACCAAAATACAATTGCTGATGATGGCTGAGGGTACCTACAAAACAACAACAGTCAACTTAAAGAAAATTCGTTTGTTTGGTGATGGAATCTGGTTTGCTTTTCCAGAGGAACTTCAAAAGGCCATACTCCATAAAGAACTTATGGCCTTAGGTCCTCCAAAGAGTGCTGCATCGGTCCTGCGATTGAGAGGACAATACAGAACCATAAATGTCTCCATCCCTCCTGATGTGGCAAAGCTATACCTAGACACTGATGAGAATTTTGTATTCAAAGACTACCTGTTACCAGAGTTTTCACCCTCCTACCAAGCAAAGCTGAAAAAAGACGCCGACCAATCGATGACAACCTCAAAGAGAGACAAAGACGAGTCAATGACCAGCATAATGAAGCATTTCCTGATAGAAAAATTTTCTCCAAAGAACAAAAACGTGATTGCCTGGTGCGACGCCTTTGAAAGAGAGTCACAGCGGTTCAAGTTGGATGGCCAGAAACATATCGAAGTCTTCAAGAGCTGCCTGGAAACATCGATGGCTGATTGGTTCACCATCAATCAGAGTAAACTAGGGACTAAATACCGCATGGTCCGATTGGAGAGCTGATCTCACCGCCACTTTTATTGACTCATCCTGGAAGCCAATACGGTATGCCTACAACTACAGGTACTTGAGTGGCTCTTATATAGAATTTGTTGTAAAAAAATAAAAATTATTATTAGTAATTGATAGAAACTTGCCGGACATAGTAATTTTAGATCTAATAGTTTTGGGACTTCCTGTCCACATACAAAATTAGTTAAAAAAAATGTTGTCACGTCTCTCCGTATTTTGCATGATAAACTAAAAAAATTTGAGACGGGAGATAAGATTAATGACCTAAATAATAAAAAAATAACTTTCCTTAATAAAAATAAAATTTCTAACACGAATAAATCTGAAATCGTAAATAAAAATAATAATAATAATAACCAACATGAGAGGAAGTCAGGTGGTGCAGAAAAGAAACCTTGTACTAACTGTGAAAAAAGAGGGTTTCTTGAAGCTCTTTGTTGGTTTAAAGATAAGCCAAATAATAAAAAAACAATTAATAAATTAGAAATTGAAAACTACGTATCCAATGATGAAACAAAAAACTAAATCACCCCCGCTGATTAAAATAAATTTATGCCTTAACAACAGCATTTTTTGTAAAGGAATTTTTGATTCAGGTTCGAATATTTCTATAATCAATAGAAACCTAATCAGTTCTATAAAATTTAAGGCCTTTAAATTCGTTAATAAATCTTTTCGGATGATCAGCGGGTATGGGAAAGTTTTAGGAAAAGCCAAAATAAAGTTAAAAAATTTTTCACAAAATAAAGAATTTTATGTTTTCGTTCTTGATGAAAAGGAATTTAATTACGATTTTTTAATAGGTTTAGACCTAATTCGAAAATTTAACCTTTGCCAAGACAAAAACTTAAAAATTTTTCAGAAACAAAAAGATAATACTGATAATTTTTATGAAGAAAATAATAGATTAGAAAATTGTAATGTAAAAATTTCTAAAACAGAGTTAAATTTAGAACATTTAGATGAAAAAAAGAAAGAGAAATTAAGAAAGGTCATTCAAGATTATGATTATGTTTTTGCAAAGAGTAAATACGACATCAGTCAAGTCACGGACTATTGCGCTGTAATTAAGCTAACCTAACATAAGTATGTATCTCGCAAACCATATCGTTGCAATATCATCGACCAAAGAGAGATAGAGAGCCAAATTTCTAAGCTTCTTGCAGCTGATATGATTGAGGAGTCAACCTCACCTTTCGCTGCTCCTGTGACTTTGGCTTACAAAAAAAATGCCGAAGGGGTGAAAGTAAAAAATAGAATGTGTGTCAACTACTCAGCATTAAATAAAATAATTGTCCCCGAGAGTCAACCATTTCCCCATATTGAGGATTTAATTGTCAAAACTAGAGATTGTAGACGGTTTTCAGTTCTTGATATCAATAGTGCCTTCTGGTCCATACCTATAAGAAAGAAAGACAGATACAAGACAGCCTTCGTGACTCAGACTGGACATTACAATTGGAAAAACATGCCTTTTGGATTAAAAACAAGCCCCGCAATTTTTCAAAGAATCCTAAGAAACATATTAAAGAGAAAAGACCTAGATGATTTTTGTGTGAATTATATAGATATTTTAATTTTTTCTAAAACATTCGAAGATCACATAGAACACCTAAAAAAACTTTTTACATCTATATATGAAGAAGGGTTCAGACTTAATCTGACCAAATGTGACCTCGCACACAGTAAAGTAAAATATCTGGGTCACTACATTCAAAATAATGCCATTCACCCCATTTTCGATAACGTATTACCAGTTTGGGACTTCCCAACCCCCAAAAATCAGAAGAATGTAAGACAATTCCTCGGTAAAGTAAATTTTTATCTTTCATACATACCTAATTCATCAATAATTCTGGCCCCCTACATAATTTATTAAAGAAAAACACACCTTTTTTATGGAACGATAAATGCGAGGAAAGTTTCAAAAAAATTAAAGATTTATTATGTTCCAAACCGTGTCTTGCAATATTTAATCCAAATAGGGAAACAATTGTACAAATTTATGCCAGTCTGGAAGGAATAGGTGCAATTTTGAAACAGAAACAAGATGACGGCTCTTTCAAACCAACTGCTTTCTTTTCAAAACAACTTAACGAGGCCCAGAAAAGAAAAAAAGCAGTATTTTTAGAATGTTTGGCCATAAAAGAAGCCCTTATGTACTGGAGACATCGACTATTGGGACTGAAGTTCAAAGTTTATTCTGACCATAAGCCTTTAGAAAATTTAAAAATAAATACAAAATTTGATGATGAACTTAGAGAATTAATGCTTAAGCTGTCCCAATTTGATTTTGAAATAGAATACGTGCCGGGAGAAAAAAATAACGAAGCGGATTGTTTGTCTCGCAATCCTGTTTTGGATCATTTTGAGGCCTCTTCTGAATTCAGAGTCGTCAATCTCATTGAAATAAAAGAGATAATAGAAGATCAAAAAACAGCACTTAATGATTTTAAAAGACTTAAAGATAATAATGTAATAATAAAAGATAACGAAATGTTTTCAAAACATAGAAGAACAAAAGAAAAAATAATAATTTCGGACAATTTTGCGAAAGAAATAATAAAAAAAACACACCTACAATTTGGACACATAGGGTCCAACCAGATTCGGTTAACTTTATTTCCCCTTTTTTATAATGAAAATTTTAATAAACTTATAACAAACTTCTGCCAAAATTGCACCTTCTGTATCAAAAATAAAAGCCGAATACCTATGAAATTCGGACATCTTTCTCACCTTGGACCAGCTAAGGAACCTTTTGAGTATATGTCCATTGACACTATAGGAGGTTTTGCCAAAAATAACTCTGAAGAAAGATATTGTCATTTATTAGTCGATCACTTTACTCGTTTCGCCTTCACACTGACCTCCAAAACTCAAAATTCTAAAGATTTCATAACTCTCAAAAAAGGAAATAAAATTTCAAATCTACTGGCCGATCAATACGGAGGTCTGAATTCTAAAGAGTTTAAAGATTTTACTAATCAAAATAAAATAAACCTGATTTTTACGGCAGTAGATTGTCCATCTTCCAATGGACTCAATGAGAGACTCAACCAGACATTAGTCAACAGGCTGAGATGTAAAGTAAACAAAAATATTAAAAATAAAAAGAAATCTTGGTCCCTCTTACTAAAAGAATGCGTAAATGAATATAATGACACCATACACTCTGTCATCAAATATTCTCCAAACTATTTAATGAATAATGTAAAAATTAAAGTAATTTCCAAATTCGGAGATAATGTAACGGATTTAGCAAAAGACAGAGAAATCGCATTCAGAAATTCATGTAAAAACCATAATATAAACAAGAAAAGATTTGACAAAAATAAAGTTAAAAGTAATTTCAAAGTAGGGGACCTCGTATTCGTTTTACATGGTAATCCTCTAAATAAGAATAAATTGGACGAAATCAGAACTGGACCATACAAAATTCTACAACAAATCTCTAGCTCAATTTTTCAGGTTGACTCCGGCTATCAGAAGCAAGAATCGAATTTTTAAAATGTTTCGAAGCTGTATCCGTCCGTTATTTATTAATGTCTTTTGTTTACAGGGTGTGGGGATGTAAAAAGTATCTCGTTCTTTCATGAATTCGTAATGTTTATTTTTGTTTGACCCACATTAAGAAATCGACACAATTCGACTATCTAATATTTACCGTTCCGATCTTGTTATCTTTAACTTACGTCATTTCATGTATTATCAACTCGACCATCCTTTGTTAAATGACATCATTTTTGACCATACACAACATGACTATTTTTCCTTTGTAACGAACGTCGATTTCATTTATCGAATTCATTCATTCATTCATTCATCCGTTAATCGCCGTTTCAGAAAGACAGATAAAACTTAGTCGTATCTTTGTTCGTTTCTTTGTGTATAATAATCTTGAATTTTCTAATTTCACTACCGTATTTTAATCGTGTTAATAAACTCTGCTTTTGATTACGAGTTCACAAAACCTTATTTACATGCAAATTAGATCGAGTGGAATACCCAAAAACGAAGTTACATATATATATATATATATATATATCACAAAGAGAAATACCTCACGGTGAACAATCTGCTGATTCACAATTCAATTAGGTTATTAGTTTATTCTCCTAAAATTAAAGAACAAATCAGGGTATATTAAATCTCATAACACTGAATGAGTACCTCTTATTAGAGGATATACCCAAATTCACAAAGATGTTTTTGACCTTAAATTCATATCTTTAATTACACCCTTATAACTGATTAATTTTAAAATATGAATAGCTTAAGAGAATCTTTGGATCATCAGAAACATTTTGAAACTATTTTCATTGCAATCCATAAGGTATGACCTTTGTTTTGAGAAAACAGAAATCTGTTTGTTCCAGAGACAGGACATACTAAATGTGGGAATTAGACCACTCATAAGAGGTAAGAGGCTCAGCCTCTTGACAACAGTCCTCACCACAAGGTGACTAATTTTGTGCACTGCACGTTAAACACATTGTATATTTGTTTGTACTTACTTGCAAATTCATGCAAGTAAGTTGTAACATCCGGACCATGACAAATCAATAGTTCAGATCTTGAGTAACATCACAATCTTGCTTATCAATGCACCAGCTGTATTTTATCTGTTGCCATAGAAATAATAAAATACTTTGTAATTAGTCATCACATGTTTGTACATATTCTCTATATATACGTCTTTGTGTGCTTGAAAGGAGCTAGTACATAAGCTCACAAATCTGCCTATAAAATCTCTAGTGTTTGCTAAGGTCTTGGCTCCCCCATACATTGTGTTTAATTTCTCATGAATGCAAATAAACTGCAGAACACCTACTGTTGTTGGAATATATTCTAGGATGTAAGGTACTGCACAACAAACTTATAATCTACTCCATACGCAGTCTGTAAAAAATAGCTACAGTTCCACCAGTATATTTTTACATATTCAAAGTGCAAGGAGGCCCTGCAATACATTAAACTGCGAGAAGTATTGATCTGTGTATTTAAGGTATCGGGACCACAATACCAGCATTTCTATTGATATGGATTCCAGAAAATGCAATTTGAATTATTTCACAGGTCATAAAATCTTCGCATTAGTAAGTTTTATTTATAAATAGTCTATCATTCTTCTTAATAAGAAGTGACAGTTGAAAATTTCAAAATTTTCTGCAAATAAAATCATTTTTAATGATGAAAACCACAATGGGAAGTTTTTCTCAAAATTTTCTCAATTTTTTTGCACTTTTTTACTTTGAGGCAAGAAAACAAAGAATAATTGGAATTACCATCAACATTGGGTTAAATTCACCAATTCACCAATAGGACCCAAAAGCGGAAACTTCACAGTAGCATGCTATACTTTGAAAATGCTCTAGTATGCTTCAAAAAATGTGTAAAACAATATTAATTTTAATTAAAGAAAATAATTGTTTCTTTCAGGACTCAGTGTACTTACTACAGACTTTTCATTGGGGAATTTTACTTACTAATAAATATTTTTGCTCACCCCACTCATAATTTAGCATATTCAAACATTCAGTCTTTTAGGGAGAGCAAATTAGAATACATACTTGTCTTAAAATATTTTCTCTTTTAAAAGTAGGTTTTCTTCAGAAAATTAACTCATTACACTTGGAGCAGTATTAGCATGTTGGGTTGGGGGTGTGTATGTTTTTTGTTTCATGACTTCAGGAAAATTTTGGCACCAATAACTCAAATTCATACATATATAGATAGATAGATAGATAGATAGATAGATATAAATCATTTTCGTATCTTTCATGGTACAGGTAACAATTTTTGTCTCAGAATCACGAAATTTGGTAGGAATATTTGTACTAAGTCAAGGACCAGGCTTATTAATTTTAGTAAGGATTGGTCAGACGGTACTTACGGTACTGCTATATTTGTTTTTATATTGGTCATAAAATTCGAAATTTTGGAACCATATGTACAAAATTTGAAACAATTATTTATTATAATTTATATCATGCTACCAATTTTGGTACGAATCGACCAGATGGTACTTCCAATAAAGCTTTTTGTCCCTCTTTTTTTGGCCTAATTTGCTTGAACTTTTCTTCTTATAAAAATTAACCACAAGTTCATGTTTTCAGTTTTTTATTTCATAATTTTATTACAGTTTTTTGGTTTTATTTAAAATTATATGATTACTAGCTGTTGAGCCCGGTGTTGCTCGGATAGCAGAGTATAAATTTTCAGGATTCCTAATCCTTAAAATTAATGCAACTATTTTGACATAATTTTTGTTTTTGCATTATTGATCCCCCCCCCCAAAAAAAAAAAAAAAAGAAAAAGAAGACCACTACAAAACTCTTATTATTAACGGGAGACCAAGGGCTATATACCACCATAACTCTGAGTGCTGGAGAATGAGTGATTTTGAAGAAAAGTGGGCACACACAGACACTGCTTTTTATAAATATAATATTGATTGATTTATTGATTTGCCATACTTTATCATCTTAATTAATTTTTCATTTCAAGAAATAATTATTTTAAACTTCATACTGTGTAATATTTTTTCAGCAGCTAACAAATTCGTACAATCATAACATACCACTAACGCATATAAATTAAAAGACAATTGTAACCATCAAAATTTATAATTCTTTTTCTCAAAAATCTACTTTCTCTAGTCAGGCTTGCTGCACTAGAGTTTTTTTACTTCCTGGAGGTTGTGTATGCCCCTTATGCTTCAAACTTGAAAAGTATACTAAACCTTGACAAAATTCAAGTTTCCACCCTTAGTGAGACCCTTTTCATTATTTTATTCTAACTGATCACAATTATAATGTGTTACATTACTTAAAAGTCAGCACTAGAATCAGTTTGTTTACACAGAACTTCTGATCTCTTTCATAGATTTTGCAGTGTCATTATTAGATACCATGTTTCTGGAGAAAACATGTTTCAGCTGTCTGTTTTGTTAGTTTTAATAGAGAGTGGAGCCCTCTCACAACTCTTCCTCACTTTTTCCATCAGAATAAAATAAGAATTGAGATGCATTTTTACTGTATAATCATATTACATAAATTCAAAAATATATTCATAAATTTTCCATGCAATCGGCACTCAGAATCATGAATTTCCTAATACACACGTTTTTGGACAAGATCGATTCCCATCTATTCCAACAAATTTCTCATAATTGCACATTCATAATATTTCTATTGTCTGTATTCCATTTCTCTCCTTTCCCTTCAACACATAATCACCCACAACACTGGCTCAATATAATAGGTCAATACCACATTTTAGTACTTGTTTTTCATTCTCTTATAACTCAGTTTTGTAGATACCTGTCTTACAGCTTCTATATATTCTATATATTTCATATGCAGTATATATTTTCAGTATTGAATTAATTTACATACTGCGTTGAATACTTTTATGATACCCACAAATATCATTACATTTTCTTATTTTTCCGCTGAAAATTGGTCGCCTAAAGGACATATGCCACTGGGGACCCTGCGCCCTTAGTGCCCCCTTGTGAAGGAAGGTCTGAGTTTTCATGCATCTGAAACTTCACTTCTTATGGCTCACTTTTTTCAAAAAATTGCGCTAACACACAAAAGCGAAGTTGAAAAAAAAAATCAATTTCATTTCAAAACAAAGAAAGTATCCACATTTCAAACAGCCATCAGAGATCAGACCTTCAGTCACGCTCCATTTGGAAGAATGTGAGTGCCGTGTGGCATAAGAAGCATGTAACCATTAAAAAAACATTCAAATAATATTCCATCGCTCTTTCGCCACTTCGTGAGTTGAAAATATTTTCATTCGAACTTCGTACTTTAGGGTGACGAAAAGGTGCCATGAGGGTACGGAGGACGCGAGACGAAGGAAAAAAAAATCCGAAACACACAACAGACAGACGGAAAATGAATACATTTTCATTCCGTTAGCGTCATCTAAACGTATCTACCTATAGCTACGTACATATCCAACACGATGACCAGAGAATGGTAGCTTTTCGACATGCTCGACTATATTCAGAATCATCTCTTCGCCGAAGAGAAGAAGAGCAGCGAGAACCCGTTAATGTGGTCCGGTATTAATCCGTTATATTGTAGTGGAGAGGCGAATACAAGTTTGTGTACGACTTCTTCGCGACGCTGACAATACCAATTACCCTCACGTAAGAAGGAGTTTGCAAAGCTATGGCGATAATCGAGGCGTATTTTCATTCTCGCCGATGAGCGCGTGTCTCCACAAAAACGAAGCTGCGCTCAAACGCTGGCTACCATTTACTGTATACATTAATATATACGTAAACGCTTGTTTGCGAAACGAACGAACGCGACTACAGTCCGCTGCTAACTACAGAAACAGTCGTCAGCTAGATATTACCGAGAGGCGTTATGAGTCGAGTCTGCAGTTGAAATTAGATTTGATGGGCGCGGAAGGCGTGCCTACAACAAATTAACTTTTTGAGAACAGCGAAACGTCAGCCAAACAAGAGACAATACCTCTTCAGTATAGACGGTGGAAAGTAACCACGACTACAATGGCATTAGAAAGAACACCTGGAAGTCCTCTACCTCTCAACTCGCGTCAGAAACATTTTAGGTTGGTAATTTGGTAGCTTTTTTTCTTCTTAAAAGGTTCTATCGTCATTTAATCCCATCCCTCGAAGAAACAAAACTGGGTACCTACGTTCATGGTAAGGAATTAGACTGTAATCATTACCACAAGGTACATTTGTTATGCTTGCAGCACACTCTTGCCAAGGCAAGAAGAGAGAAGGCGAGCGTAGGAAGGTACTAAATATACTCCTCTCATCTCCAGTCACCTAATCACGTAGACGCTTCACGGGAAAAGTCGGTTTTTTGATGCGAGTCGAAGTACACTAGGTCGAGTGGGCTGGGTTTAGTACACTTTCGAGTTCTCTGGAAGTTAGTTTTGGGGATACTTTTCGTCGGTGTTTGAATTTACAATTTATGAACACATAAATAAATAAATATATATATATGAATTTGAGTTTTTGGTGACAAATTTTAAATTTTTTCAAGAATTTCAAAAAAATTAGATAATCATTTTTTTCGAAGAGCCGATTTTTCTCTATCAATGTTCCCTCCTCTAGCCTAAACCATTTATAAATTTTTCAAAGTAATCAATTGATAAACGATTATTGGTTATTTTTCCAATCGATTTCTTTGCCTTGGAAAAATAAACCACTACGATCATTACTGCAACTGAAATTCATTTTGATTTCTTCCACATGGCAGCATCGTCCAAATGAGAACTATTTTCCATTAAAAATCAAAACATTTCTTTCGCGAGAGTTTAATTCAGTCCTACTTTAATTTATATTTTGCGACCCCTATGACAAAAAGCTAAACAGTTCGGTTCGTTACACAGAGAAGAAAATTTAACCTAATTATACCATTTTACTGCAAAGAAATTGTTACAAATAGACGTTAGTTCAACGAATTACGGATCTCTTATTTCATTCAGAAAATTAATTGAACCGTGATAAAAAAAATATTTCATGCTATGTATGCTGTTGTTTCGCCCTTCAGTTCAGCAAGTCTAGAAAAATTAGAATTTTTCTTATTTCGGTATCGATTTAAAAACATTAAATTCAAGTCATTCAAGTTCGATGTTAATCTCAAAAGTTTTTGTTCGAAGTATTCAACTATTATTCAAAAGTAACTAATCCCTCATTTGAAAGTTGGTTTCGTCGATTAGGATAAAACTAACTCTCGTAAGACATGTATATTATAAAAAAGAAACAAAAATAATAACAATAAGATCTTTTCATGCAGCTGAAACTGCGGTATGACAAAATTGAATACATACTTAGATAATAGCTAAATTCATCGAATTGTCTAAGTGGTATTCGTACATGGACGAGTCGAAAGCACGATGCACAAAATTATACACATCTCAAGAACTTATTTTTAACTATATACAGACCGTGTATATCTGGAACGTAAGACGGAAATTCTAGACATGGCCATAACGTGGCGTTCAACAAAACGCTGGAAATAACTCCCGGACTTGTGTGCAGAGTACAGAATGAATAAGGTCTAAAATTAGCTAGATTTGAAGAGACATACGGCAGACAAAGCTTCGGCCACGTATCGTGAGCTTATATCTGGACTCTGTGCAAAACCGTCTTTAGCCCGTACAAAATCATTATTTTAATTAAATCCAAGAAAGCGGTTTTAGTATTCACGGAGCCGATAAAATCTAATCCAATGAATACGTTTTATGAAAAATATATGCCCATACACGAGGGATATGAGTGTGCGTATTTGTGGTATTTTTTTCTCATCTCTTCTTTATCTTCACCTTTCAGTACTTGCGTTGGTAATTTATAATGATTTTCATCGGATATATGTAGTATTCTACGTACTCATACATCTATACGTGCTAACCGACTCGATTAGGTTTCAGGACGCAGAAGGTGTCTTCCAATGTTCTTTTCTCACTCGGTTATCGGGTCGATTGAGAAACCAATGCGTAGAGAGTTAGGTAAATAGGTCGCAAAAATACCTTTTACAAGAAGATCGTGAAGAAGATAAGCCAATACAAACACTGAATTGAAGTATGTTGCTCCTAAAAAAAAATTTTTTTTTGCATCACGATGTAACACTACGGTGAGTGGTAACTTAGAATTTCAAAGTTCTGAATGGTAAACGAATATCTTCCTCGACAAGAGCACACTCACACATGAACTTGAGATATTAAATAATGAAAGAGAGCGAGCATGCAAAAAGTACATTCTAATCAATAATTACAATAGTTAGTCAATTTATTTTCAAATTCTTCAAAACAAAATTACGGCTAACTAAGTTCGAGCGAGAAAATTAATTAAATTAATTGACTTCAAACCCGCCCGGAGCTATTTGTAGAAAAATTAATCTTCATGATTCTTTCAGATAAAATTTCTGGAAGAGACGATTATCTAGAAGTTTTTACTTCGGGTTAAAAATGAAACAAACTTAGGTATCACAAGCAATTTGCTATAACACACCTTGTATTAAGGTAATCAGGAGTTAGGACCAAAAAATCTGATAAGAAGTCATGATTGGCACAAGTTTAGTGCTGAAGTGAAATAATCTCTCATTCTATGAGTGATTATCAGCCTAAGTAAGAAGGAAGTTGATCAAGCAAAATGTTACCTTGAAAAAATTTCAATGAAAAAGCTGTAATCAGAGGAATTTACACCCTTATCGAACGAAAATAAAATACACAGGTATAATTCAAAAAAATACTAGTGGTTTGTAACTTCATCATTTTTATATATTGTTTATTCAACATATGCCCATCCTTAGCAAAAATTCTGGAGGCACCCATGGTAAGGCTCTTTACCCCAGGTAAGCACACATCGTAATTGTGTAATAATAAATATATTCAAAAAATGATTTATTCTACGAAGGTCGAAAATCATTCTGAAAAGTAAAAAATTTACTTCGAAATATCTCTGCCTCGCATCAATCGCGATAAGTGTGTATTTTCCAAAAGTGTCAAATTTTGTAAGAGCTGCCATTTAAAAACCAGTGGACCGATTTCGCTCAAATTCAATACCAAATCAGTCCCTAATAGTCTCCAATTGCCATAAAAATTTCAAACCAAAACCTTTTTATTTACGGGAATTATCATGATGACAACATGGTGGGTCAACAGCACTTTCGGAACCCTTCAAATTTCAAAAATTTTAACACAAATGTGTAGTCCATAAAAACTTCTAACAATATCTCAAGTCTCACTGCCATAGATCAAACAACGGAGGCTCCACAGACGCCCACAAAGTGCCAAAATGAGCAAAAATTGGAAACCTACCCTTAGTGCCAGCTTCGCTTTGCTCAGTCAAGGATGTAGGTGTAGGGGGCCATTTTATCAATATAATTCTTACTATTTTTTTCATTTTTATTAGTATAGAATTAATATAATGTATATTATGATCTATAATGTAAATTCCAAGCTGAAATTACGATATCTGCAGTACTGTGGTTGGAATACTTTTTTTTTCAGATTTATTTAGATGTCATTTTCATTTGTCTTTAAATTTAAAAAAAAATAATAATAATTAATTATTTTCAACACTCAATAATTTAAACTGAAACCAAATTCAAGTACCCATTATCACCTTTTCAACTTCAGTCAATAAGAAATATAGGTTTTACTCTTACCTCAATGATCAGCCATTTGCAGCAATTGCAGAGCTATCTACTTCCATATTAAATCCTGAATGATAAAAAATCCCCCTACCAAAAAGCTGCCAATTGTAGAGAAATTTCTAACTTACCAGTTTCGTCAATGAACACAGATTCGTAACATTGTTAGGATGTTTTCCGTTCTAAATTTTTTTATTTTTTTTTACATCAACAGAAGAAAATAGTAGGTAGGTACATGTTCAACGATATTTTATCATGACTACAACCTAATTACGATTAAGTCATCAGGAAAAAAAAGGCCGGAACACAAGATACAAAATTTAAAGTGCGTCAAAAAAAAAAAAAAAAAGAAGTATTTACACGAATCCCACGAATCATAATTACCAATTATTCATTCGGTTACTGTCAAAGTACATTTTTATCGACGAACATATTAATCGTAACGTCTTCTCATAAGAATCGATAATTTTCTTTTTCATATGGCTACATTACTGAGCAGATTAACCCGGTTACTTATTTATTTAATGGGTCAATTAATGACGCCCTAATTGAATGCACTTGGAACGTTCAAATCTTTCTTTAAATGACCTATAGCAGATGGTTATTAATTTATAATAATTAGGTATCTCTGCAAACGGCTCGTCTCGATGTCGTTGCCAAAATGGGGTCATTGTCGAATTAATAATCAATTTTTTTATTAGTTCTTTCAGGATATCGTTTACGTGCAATGAAACATTTTTGGCGCGTGCAACGTAGTGACAATACTAACAGGTCTATACACGGTTCGTGTCCTCGTGCCCACAAAACTTTCTGATTTCAATTTTAAGCAATACCCTAGCTGTTATGGTTCCGAAAAAGAAGTGAAATGAGTTCACTATACGCCGAAGAGCTTGATATGAGAAAACTTCCGCGGAACAATTATAGTAACTTATAGGCGTGGATTTCTACTCTGAATAAGAACGATTTTCAAATGAGATATCTGAACGTAGTGAAAACCTCAGAGAAAAACCATTGAAAATGAAGAATTTCTTTGAAAATTATAAATAAAATAGACACAAAGAATAATTGTACAACAATAGTGTTATGAACGATAAATCGATTGACCTACTTATAATTGGTAGTATCTGTAAATAATTAAGTACAATGCCTTGTATCGGTATAGGTGTTCGGGAAACGTACTTAGTAAATGCAACAAAAAATTTCAAACCAACACATAATCGGTCGCGGTGATCAAAAGTTGAAAATTATATAATTATGTAGTTAAAAAATAAGAATTTCAGATCAATTACGCTCGCGATATCATTCAGAATATTTGAATAATCGATAAAGATCTCAAAAGGAAACAAAACTTCATGATTGTCAACATGACTTATTTTGAAAATTGAAATCTACGCCAAAGGCTCAAAATCCTAAAACTGTAAATCATACATTTTGAGAACGTGTTTTTGACCTACATCAAGGTTGTGTTCTACTCTGATAGTGATTGGCAACAACAGGGAAATTTATGTGCTCCCTTACTTATGAAAAAGTGAAGTCTTTGAAATATCTACAGGTCCGCCAAGTCTCCTTGCGCAATCGGCAAACGGGAACCACTGATGTCATCTGTTCCACGATAATTATATATGTATATATGGTTATGTAGAATAGATACACACAAAATCTTCACGTGTCATGGGTTATATTTTTGTTTACATCGAATTTGGCTCACCAGTAGAGATTTTAAAGACTTTGATGAGAAAGTATTTGAACAAAAACAAAACAAAATAATAACAAACACAGGCTATAATGCATTTCCACGCAAACCACCAGAAAATTTTCAGTTTCGCGCAGATATTTCTTAGGCTTCAGCATGATCAAACCTTAATGATCTCAACCTCAATCAGAACATCTTTTCTGACTTGTGAGCTATCTCCAGGTTTGAAATAGATAACATAGTCTATGAAAGTCAACTTATCGATTTTCAGAACACAAATGATTCATTGGCTCAGTCGATAAAACTTAGTTTGAGATAAATTTCAATGACTCAACAACAAAATTCAACACAGTTTCAAGGACTATAAAATTTTTGAGAAAGTTCAAACTTGCTTTGGGTGTAAAAAAAGTTGAATAAATTTTCTTCTACTATCAATCAAGTAATGAACTACTTGCTTCAAGTTACATATATAAAAATTAAGAAAGGTACACATTTAAAGGTAGAATGTAACACTAAACCACTAATTCCTTAACACTCAGCTTTCACGACAAAATATTTTTTGGCAAAGTAGTCTAGCTGAGTAGCATGTAGGTGTACATATATGTGACAAAGGGAGTAAGAAAGTATTTCTGCGCGGAACTGTCATATGTATAAATAACTTTTTTTCAACTCGCCTGGAACTGCTGTGACCCCAGCGTAGAAGCTCGTTTGAGAATAATTTGAAACATTATTTTACTGCGACAGGACAATTGAAGCCAAAGAAGAATATAGGAAGTAACTATATTATAAATGTACAACAGAATGTTAGCTTCTGAAACACAGATAAAAAAAAAATTCGTTTCTTTTTTTTTTACCAACATAGACGCAACATCAGCCTATATTTGAAAAAAGAAAACACACTGAGGAATACAGAATATATCTGTAGAAACAATGGAAAACAAAAAACAAGCAGATGACTGCCCAACGAGGGTAAACAAATTGTATAGGTAATACATAAAATTAAAATGATGGGACAAAACTAAATTATTCACATCAATTTATGTTACTATTTATGGTACAGGAAAGAAAAACTTCGAAAAAGTAGTGCAAATAAGGATATTGATTCACTCAAGAATCACGACCACAGTCAAGGGCAAAAAGAAACATAAAAAAAGTTTTGATTGTGATGAGTACAAAAAACTTTTACAATTCCAACTTCTTGAATATGAATAAAAATCGAGAAAATAATCAAACCACCCCTCTTTTCATGGCAAGTACACCGACGTTCGGGTCAAAGTATTTGAAAATACAATGAAATTAGAAACTACGTTAACACAACATTCTATTCAACTCATTTCGTTCTCACTTTTTCTGCACCTATTCATTAAACCGAAGTACTCTTCTAATGCATGAACCTCAAATATCTCCAATCACAACTACTATTAAAATGATACAACATATTGATCCACGAAAATTGATATATAGGTACGAACCTTGGCGTAAATACATACCCAGTCAACCGTCCACATGACAACACGGTAATTCACAAAATAAAATAAAAAAAAAGGAAATTTCTATTTACAATCGCATAATAATAGCGGGTTAGAGGAAAGTATCAAAGTCTTTCTCATTTTTTTTCTTCTTTTAATGGTCTGTCGAAACAATACCCAACGATATAACTAGAAAGTTACCTGTAGCCGAGTTAATAGCACTTAATTATCGAAAAATTTTATTATAACGACCGTGCAATAATCTTAACATAATCCTATAGTCTGTTCAAAATAAGAAGCTCTATGCGGGTCGAGGTGCTCTCACACTAGTTGACAATGATAAAGATAAAATGGTTCAATCGGAAATCATTTAATGGTGCATTCGTTAATTGCGTCATGTCATCCGGTGTGACAGCGTTCTCTCCTTTTCATCCGCACCTCATGTCACTCTGTGTATTGTGGGTGGTGGATGACGCTTCTTATTTTGAACAGACCATACAAATTTTATACTTATAAATCATTTTTCAGAAGTATTTCCTCGCAAGTATAGGCAAATCATTATTCAAGCGAAGATGAAGGAAATGCTTATACTTTTGTCTTTTCCTCGGAAGCATTTGCGTATACTCGTAGCATTTACTCACGAGCATATGCTCTCATTTTATTCACATTTACAGCCTAGCAAAGAGCTTACATACTATGATATTAAATGCATAGCCCATAGGTATCCATTCTGTTCTTTAAACCTTTCCTTCTTTATATACTTACATCGTTCTTATTTAAAATTTTCGTATCACTGGATTATGTTTTAACGCATGAAAAAACGTGCGCGAACACCCGATAACATACATATTGAATATCGCAATTTCTGCGCTGCTTCAAATGAAAATATACAAGAGCTAAAAAACTGTGTACCTGCGTAGGTAATGTTTTATTTTTAACTTAGTACTTAGTATAACCATAGGAATTGTATTACATGTAATTTATTCAGTCGACAAAGACGATTGAAGAATATTCAAAGAACAATTTGAAGGATAAGCTATTCAATTAAACATTTTTTTCAGATCCAATATTAGTTTCGACAGTAGCCAGTTAGGTCAAACATAATTAAATATCGAAGTCAGAATTTAATACCTACTCTCAAGAACTTAAGTAAGTCCGCCAATCAAATGAGAACTGAATTAGAGCTAAGAGCCATACTTTTTTGATTCAAAAAGATAATTTTAATGTTAAAAGTTTAATAACGTTCCTGGTCATTTTTCCGAATGCACAACTTACCGAAAATATTTTTCCAGAATCATTCTTCCCAAATTGTCATTCATCATTTTCCCGAGGAATACAAATCATTTTTCAGAAGAAAAAAAAATCCACTTACCCTAACCTACCATAATACCTACAGGCAGAAGACTCTTTCTCAAGAAAATAAAAATCCACCTACGCGTCCTAACCTCCCACAATACCTAAAGGCGTACAAGATAAATTATTTTTCGAGAAAAAAAAATTCCAATTCACCAAACCTACCACTATATTATCACGAGTTTTTATGTTTTTATTGTAGAGCAAACTTAAAGTAAAACAAAAAACGCGCTCTAGGGTGTCAGGGAACTAAAACATTTAATGTGGTACACATTTCATAAATTCGTTAATGAAAATTGAAGTTTGAAAAAATGATAACACAATATAAATGAAACACATATCGATATCATATCGATAAATCGATCAACACCAATTCCTTCATACTCTCATGATAAAATATTACATATCGATATTAATTTAATTGATATTCCCTCATTTCGACTAGTGAGGAAATTGTGATTGACTGTAGGAATTTGTATTCTTTCTGTGATTGGCTGTAGCATCCTTTTGTAATGAAAATTTAACCAAAATAATTTTTTCCGAATTTACTTTGAATTCAGCGTAGTGAAAGTAAAAATGTGTACCACATTAAAAAATCAAATATTTTCGGGTACTGTCCATTTGAGAAATTGAAAATCGAAAAAATGTCCGGGAACCATTTACCTCATAACCTTACTGATCAAGTACTCCAACGGGCAGATGAAAAATGTTCAAGGTATCTAGTAATCCATTTGATATAACTGTTTTTTCAATAAATTGATTCGATAATAAATTTTTTTTCTTACTTTTGACGTAGTAGATACGAGGTGTAGGTAAAAATGGAATTAGACGATCTTTTTTCCAAATAAAAACACCTGTACAGCTAAAGCGATTCTTCAAACTATGTACAATAATATCAAAATTAATTTGTAAAACTGAAGCATTCTAATGAAGCTGCGACGTTCAATTGCAGATTCAGATTATTTTATTCTTTGGGATGAATAATGCTGTAACAGATATAACTGAAATTCGGAAAATTTCCTACTTTCGTTCTTTCATTCGTGTCATAGCCATAGGAAAAGTCAAAAGCATAGTACAAGTCAAAGAACAACGAAATTTCGAAAAACCTGAGAGCCGAATGTGGAATTCTAGAACCGAAGCCGTGCCCAAGCTCATTTATCAATGCAAAGAGCTTAACGATTCGTCAAAGCTTCATTAATCAACCCGAGGCGTTTTTAACAGGCAGTAGGGGGCTTTCCATCCCCCAAAAGTTTTTATCAGTAGTAAATTAGGCAAAAAAATTGACACAGTCGGCTAAATCGGTAATCGGCATCCTCATTCGTAAAATGAGAGAAAACGACTTTAGTGCAGCAGAACTTCGCTAAAAAACCTAGAAACACGGTCGTGAATTTCCCAAAATTATGAGGAAAATTGTAATTTTTTCAGAATCATAGAAAAACAATTCTTACAAAAATTTTCTCAGAAACGACTACACTATTCGACACCAAACTCTTACCAGGCCTGAACCTACATGAGACTACTTTTTCTGAAAACTTCAGCTCAATTCCTCTTGTGTTTTCTCAAAAACGTGATCAAAATATTTTCTCCGACAACTTTTTCTCTTCCAGTTTTCTTGGAAACTAATAAACTAACAGACACCAATCTTCTATCAATCTTAAGATTATACGAGAACTATATCTCTTAAAGATTTTAGCACAATAATTTTTATAGTTTTCTTAAAATCGAGGGAAAACATGTTTTCATAAATTTTTTTTTTTGTTTTCTTGGAAACTACTGAAGAAATAGGCAGCAATCTCCTCAATCAGACATAGCTCTACATAAAAACTACATTTTGTGAAAAAGGTCAGCCATATTCTTTTTGTGGTTTCCTTAAAATCTGGAAAAACCACTTTTCTAGCAATTTTTTCTATTCTAGTTTTCTCAGAAACTGTAAAACAAATAGAAAACATTCTATGAGAATTTCCCATACAAAAAAACAATGTATCATTGTAGCTGAATAAAGTGAAGGTTGTAGCTGAATAAAGTGAAGGCATGAAAATACGATGTAAAAATATAATGTAGTTACTTGATACACTTATAAAATTCAACTAACTAAGTGAAATGAAAATGCAAATGGTTCAGACAGGCTATCATCGCAAACATATAAGACAATTATTTACAAAAGATAAGAGGATGTGAGCTCAGTCGATACAACAAAAAGAATACAAAAATAAAAGAAAAAGAAAAAAAAGACCATATGAAATTCTGCTATTAACAATCATGAAAATTTAAGGTCAATCCCTTTCGTAGTTTTCTCAGATTTCTAAACAAACCACTTTTTCAGGAATTTTTGTTCCCTCATTTTCTTGAAAACTACTGTAACAACGCAAGACAAACTTTTATCGGACCTGGTGTAATATAATAACTACCTATCCTGAAAATTTCAGCCATATTCTTGATATAGTTTTCTTAAAACTGTTAACACAAATTTTATTTATATACATATAATGTCATACTGTCATTATAATAAATGAACAAGCCATTAATTCGTTCGTTAAAATTATTTTTCAGAAAATTATTTCCCTGATATTATTTCCCTAATTATTCCCTCATATTCCATGTGCATGCGCCCCTACCCACACAGCCATACACAGACACAAAAAAAATGTTTGTTGCTTCCACCAAAACAATGAATAATGAATTCTACAGTGTTACTTATAGGTGTACTAGAAAAAATCTAAGGATGGCACTAGCCAAAGCACGGCTCGGTAGCACTTCAGGTCTTGTATTCATATGTATACATAAAAAAAAATTATGTGGAAATGGGAAAATGGTACCTACTAATAGAGCCACAGAACAGATTTTCTTGAGATTTTCCAGAAAAAATTGTGTTATTCCCAAGAAGGTTTATTGCCATCAAGAATGGACTATAGCTCCCTGAAGGTAAAGTTACTATTTTCTACCATCTCTGAAAACAAGAACTACAAAACATTTCTTGAGCCAAACAAAAATGAGTAAAAGAGACTTTAAAACACACTTATCCCCCTCTCTTTGTTCTTTGTCTGACAACTACTAGTTCGTGAGGTGGATAGAATTCCCTGTCTCATTCTTGTTTCATTTCTCTTCATCACGTTTCATTTGGGTTTACAAGAAAGGGGTTAAGCCAATTACTAGACACTACAAGTAAAGCTGCGGTTAACAGGTCGTTTGGGGATAAATGAAAATAATTCTTACCAAAGCAAACACCCGGATAAATGATAACAAACAAACCCGATTTTAGCGCCCCCAGATGTTAGTGTAAGATCTACGTCATATTTCGTCGCGGTAGTAACTGCAATAAAATTATATAATAATAACTGCTTTCTAATCTCATTAAACATGGAAGAAAAAACTTTACTGCAGGCTCGAAAAAAAATGGGTAAAAGACGACATATCTAACTATCTTGTACCTCTGTGTAAATAATGAGCGATATTATTAATCGATTTTCTAAGTTCAAAACTGCAATAAGATGCAGAACCAAGTTCATAACCCGCATGAAATTGTTCCTTTACAACATTTAGAGCACACGTTTTCTGCACATAAAAATTAAATTTTATGATCGAAAAATTGAATGAATTGCATGGCATGCATAAACTTAAACAACAGACAAAGTGGGATAATATGCAAGGTGACACTAAACTGTACAAATAATTTTTATACAACGTTCATTATGTGTGCATGTCTCTTAGCACGCCCAAAAAAACAGTCCATATCGAGAGGACATTATTTTTTTTATCCTAACAATCAACAATGATTGCCATCCATGCATGATGGGTTGATTTGTTTTTTCGATAAAAAACAAATGAAATGTACTGAACCTACATGAAAGGTGTCACACCCACAGGACGCCCTCGATGGTTAAACAATCTCGGAAAAGGAGCAATGTATCCTGCAATTAGAAATCAGACGCAGGAAGTGAAAAAGCCCAGACAAAACAAAACTGTGAAATCGGGAACAAACGCTAAAACATAACATCAAAATGAAAAAAAGTGTTTTTAAATCAAAGGTACATGCCTAATTTTTTATTCTATCATCCAGAATTGTTTTCTGCACCGGCTCTCAATGCCGAAAAATAAGACAATATTTACCTAATTGGGTTCCAAATAATTAGAAGTTAATTTTTCATTTAGAAACAGCCAGAAAAAGTTCATTTGTTATAAAAGCCTCAATAGAAGGATGAGCCTAAGTGAAATTATCTATTTCTAGGCACACACGGATCCCTTGGGCAGGAAAATGTAAAAAGACAAGTACAGCTCGAAGAAAGAAGCAGGAGCAGTGAAAGGACAGAACATCCAGAGTAATGTGTTTTATTGTGACAACATATCGGGTTATTTCTTTGTATTCGAACAGAGTGCGTAAGTGGATTCCAAAAAGAACCTCAAAAATTTCCACAAGTTTAGATTAGTTCAGAATAGATTCAAGAATGGAGTGACATGGCGAACTATTCGTTTTGTGTAATTATTCATGTTATGAATACAAATAATGTGACAGAAAAATCTATCAAAAAAATGGTTTTTTAATGTCAGGATTTTGGTTTTCAAAACTATAAATTTTTACTTAAAACAGAACTTCACATGCGTAATATGAACCAAATCTTATTTAAAGAAAGATGATCGATTATGTGTTTCAATTCACATTTCGTCAGATTTCGTTGATCCGCATCTTTTGAGGTTAAGTCATAATTATTCCAAGCAGCCCACTGCCTAGTGCCTACCGAGCAAAGTTTGAAAAAAATTTTATGAACAATTACGAAAATTGTACGTTACTCAAGTTTTAATTCATGCACTGACATCGTATTGAAATCGAATAATGAATGGCACATACCTGAAACAAACAAAATAATAATGCGATAAAATTTGTGCTACTCATAATGGAATATGATACATAACATAAATAACATGAACTGCGCTTCACGGTACAATGAAAGATTATTCAAAATATGTACTTAGAGCCCACCTTTGCTGATGCCAAGATATAAATTATCGTAGCTCTAAGTATTCGCTGTACAGATCAATGAATACGTTAAAACCTTGTAACTTCGATTTACAGGCGTTGGGGGAATGAAAACCAAATGGAAAACACAGAATGTGGATGTGTTCAACATTATGAAAACTGTAATGCTAAGATGACGTCTCAAAAACGCAATCAAAACGAGCGCGCCTATAATTTAGATTTAATAAATTAAAGAAATAACAGTATTCGTGGCGAGGAGCGAAAATAACAAAAAAGTAACAGAACAAACACTAGACGCAAAGGAATAATTCCAGCAAGGATTCCCTAGTCGAAGGGTAAAGGCACAAAACAAAAACCTTTCATTTTTTATGAGGCATAAAAAAATAGCCAAACATACAGGCTTGTAGACGGAGAAAACTTGGCCACTTGTTTCTTGCTTTTTTTCCTCTCATTCTCACTCAATGGAGAAAGTAATTGAATTATATTACTCGACCCAATTTCATCAATTTCCCTTCCTTCGTACATCGTGTTTCAAAGTAATATTCTTTCGGAGAAGAGAAAAATATTGGTATATTGGTAAATGTTATCATGAACCATTGGTGGATCTAAGGAAAAAAGTTGAGAAGTAAAATGCTTGAAAAGGGTTGTTTTCATTAAAAGTTGCATCATTTAATCTTTTTTTATGAGGCTACGAAGGTCCAAAAAGCCTTCCTCCCAAAAGGCCTGCGTGTAATTTCGCTGAGCTAACATCCGTTAGATCCCCCACTGTACCACGAATTCGACTTAGCATTTCATAGAATCTTCCACTATCACCATTAAAAATTGCAATCTGATGAATCTGATGATACGGATCCACCGCGACGCGCGACAAGCACTCTATATTTCAATTAAGCGACGGAAAAAACAACGAAATTCCAAAGATGGTGGCCTGGAAGGTAGGTACGGTAAATGCAAAAAAGAGAATGAAAATATTTCATTTATTTAATATCGAAGACTGGCGTAATGCTCTCTTAAAATACCAATTACCGCTATACTAACTACCATGAACAAGTAATTAATACGATTTTCGTTTTTTGGAACATTAGACCGTTAAGTCATTATGAAGGGTACCTAAGCCTACAGAATATGTACCTGTGAACACATGTCACAATATTGGCCTTCTTACGTCCAACTTTTTTGATGCTCAAATAAAAACTGAGAAAAAAGCCCAATTTTTAGAAGGTTCAGGTATTAAAACCGCAGGGCACACATAAGAGTCAATCGTATCATTTTTTAACATTCAAGAACAAAAACAAATAAATAATGAGAAAAACATTATGAAAATACATGAAAATACTTATTTTTTTAGATTAAATTTCAAATATCATAATACTCGTAGATCAATAATTCTAACTACATCCTCAAATACAAAATAACCCGCTTATTAACCTCGCTTTGGAAAAAAGGCAAAGTGAGTCTGGCAACTGAATGCGCCCATTAGTCGAAAATAATAAAAATAAAAAATTTAGGTCAAATTTTAAATGAAGACATATTTCGACGAATATATACGTTATATATTTTCTACAGAATAAAAACCTATATTTTGAAGAATTACTTCAATCAGCTGCCAATTTGAAATGGTTTTTCAAAAATTTCTACTTGTTTGACACAATTTTCTTCATTAAAATCACCATTGCATATCGAATACATCAGTGAGTTCATGTTTTTTCAACCTTTTGTTACAAATTTCAGTATATAAAGCGAATTGCTTGGTCCAATAAACGAGTTATTTTTAATACATTTAGATACAGCCGATCTGTCTCATGATTTTGAGTTAAATAAGAAGTCGAGTGCTTTATTCATGAATTTAATAAGCAGGTTCTACTGTATTTTAATTGGCAAAATTTAAATTTAAACAATATACAGTCATATGGATATAGCCTAATAAACATACGAATTGGGCTTCAAAACCAATAAGTTAAATTACTCTGAGGATCAGCTAAACATCTTGATTTTTCAACAGGAACCAGTAAAAGTTTATAGGACAATTGATGAAAATCGTCCCTTTCCTGAACACTTTCCTTAATCCTTATTAAATTGATAATTTTATGTTCATAAATTGTAACACCAGCATCCTTTAATTACAGTTACTTGTATTCGCTGAGGCTATTTTGACAAGTGTCAGTTAGATTAATTGGAATTTGGCATATCAACAAGAACTGAACAGATACCGGTGCCAGTGCATGTACTGCTGGTTTAGAAACACTGGCGTAGAATATGAGATTCATTGAAGAATTTCTGGGTTTAAATCCTGTATGAAACTCTAGTGAGTACCGGCAAGAAGCAGAAATTTCTCTCCTCCATTCGAGAGCAGCATTTCACGAAAAATCTATTTAAAATGGACTTTATACTTAATCCCATCACCTACTGTCTCATACTAAGCTCTAAATCGATATATTCAACTGCACCCTGTATTTTGCAAACAACATTTTTTAGACGCAACTCACACACAGTTTTAACAGGTGTTTTGGAAATCATTTTAGAAATTTTTTGGCTTATAGCAAAAGTGGGATTTTGATGGAACTTTCATAACTTCATCTCTACATATATATATATATATGACCATTGTGGAGAATTTTTCTAAGATGGTTGCTTAAAAAAAAAACACCCAAAATATCATTCAAAAAAATTTTGTTAAAAAAAAAAACTGAATATTCGAACGATGTACCTAACTGAAAAACATGATTCAATTTCTTCATAATATCAACAATTTTGCATTTTAATCATCCCTCTAACTTTATTAGATCAAAAGGAATGGTATATTACAAACCAAGGTTTAAAAGTGAGTTTACAGAACTTGAAAACTGCTCACTCACTGCTCTCTTTTTGGCTTTCAATCGACGATAAAAACTATTTTCCCAGTTCTTAATGGAATATAAAATTTAAGAAAGAACTAAAAGTGAAAGAATAAAAAGTAAACATAGAATACATAGATGAGTTTCATTGAGCAGAGACGATTCAAAATATAAATGAGACAATGGGCCCAACATAATTTTCAATCCTAAAAAAGTAGCAAGAATTCTTTTTGATTTGTCAAATAATTAATGCTATTAAATGTATGCGAACTCACCGACGAATCGAAGAGAATTCCTCATGAATTCTCTTTCTGATAAATAAATAAAAAAAAATTATTTCAAAAAGAATTTGATAATGATAATATTCTATATATATAAAAGAGAATGTATGTCTGTTTGTCTTTTATGCATTACTATACCATTCTTCCAATGGCCATGAAACTTTTGGAAGTTGATGAGTATACTCCAGGGAAGGTTTCTGGCATAATGCGAAAAGAAAATTTCAAAAAGTGGCCCAAAAAATTCTCAAAATATGTATTTTATTCAATATCGATATATCGAAAAACAATATTGCATCGATCTGGTGAAGAACATCAATACATCACAAAAAATATCGATGTTTGTTGTATACCTATGCAATAACAGTGACTGTGAGATTGCTTCTAATTCCATTGCATAGAATATAGTAATATTTTAATTGAATGTTTAACAGACAACCAAATGATTTCAAGGTGAGGTTTTTAAGTTTCAGCATTTATTAAACTCACTGAAATGCTCACGAATGTTTAAATTTAATATTATAATTTTTTTTTTTTTTGAAGGTGTCATTAATAAGTTTTATATCCCATTGGACCGAGAATTCATTGTTGCGAGTGTAATTCAATACTTTTAAATTACCTCAACAAATAAGATAATTTCTGAATATTATCTTTTATTAATATTTCACTTCAATTATTACAAACACTTTAAAATTATACTTATTACTATTTCTTAATACTAGTGAAACCTAATGTCCATAACAACTAGTATGGACCCTAACCTCTCTACTCGACTGTAGGTTTAGGAATGACCATGTCTTCGAAATGAAGATATGACATTACTTTCGTTTTCTTAGTTTCAATCAAATATGGCCGACCAAAAAGGTGGCGTGATACAGAACATCTGCCAAATATGATGACACATTATTGTCAGCATATCTGGTGGCGTCTGATTGTGAGAAGCGAGGTCAAATATAGACAGCTATTATTCCGAGAATTAGGAATAATAGTTGTCTATAATTTGTTCGACACGTTTTTGTAGACAAACTGAATCGTCTGCAAAAACTGGATGGAACAAAGGTCCCTGGGCGAAAGAAAGCCCGAAGCTCCTGCTTCGTTAAATTTTGTGTTCCTGAAAGTTTACTCTTTTAATATATTATATCTTTAATTTTAATCATAAAACAATATTATTTTTGTCACAAATATCTCTTAATTTTACGTTGCGGAATTGATCATCGCCTAAAATATAAAATTTAGCATTTGAGCATAGAAATTTATTTTTGCAAATTGACTTAATGGATATACTTTGGCATAATCAAATTTATTATGCTTTTTTAATGTTAACTTATTATATTTTGTTACAAGAATAGACTTAAAATTATGGACCATTAACGATGTATTGCTCCCAAAGCCAAATCGTTTATTTGATTGTGTGCATTGATAGCAACACAATTTATTTTTAAATTCACGTAGACCAATATGGCTACTATGAGTGTCAATAAACTACACCAACCTATTAGTAGTAAGTGTACCGTGTTTATTGTGTCTTGATATCCGAGATCGGGGATTTTTAATTCTGCAGATTTTAGTCTTTCTTCAATTTTGTGAATAGGCATTATTGGTGAAAGATAAGGTATATCGTCATGCCATTTATTGTTATAAGCAATAGACATATTTGGAAATTTGAAGGATTGATGTAAGCCAAAATCAAGTTCCATAAATTGGTATTTTGTCCAAACTAGCGGTAGATGATGTTCGATAAGAATGTCCTTGTCAGGTTCATCGATACATGGGAATCCTGCCGGAATGATTGTTTCTACGTTGTTTTCCTTCTGTAGTTGTTGGATTTCTACTACACATGGAACTGTTAGTAGAGTTGCTCCAGGCCATGAGTCGTTAATAGTTATACTGGTGCTTGTTTTTGTTATTGTGTTTACTGATATCAACGAATTTTTAGCATTTGTAATTGCAAATTGATTCATTTTGATTTGTTTGACTATGATCTCGTCATGATTTATTTCGCATTTAAAGGTACATTTCTTTATTATTTCTTCATATTTCATGCCTGTGAATAGGGCCCTCGCACAATTACCTTTATTATTGGTTGTGCGGGCTTGTGGAAGAAAACATAATAAACTATGTTTGCCACAAAGATCAATATTTGTTCCAGTTATGATTCGTATAGATCCATCAGCTTTGTTGTGGGATAAGATTGAGGGTTCTTGATCCCAGGAGCAAATTTTGTTATCGTGCGTTTGAAATGCTAATGGAATAAAGTTGTATAGTTTGTAATTAGCGTGAAGGTTCCAAAGTGGTATTTTAATTTCGATTTCTATTTCGTCTCCTGACACATAACAATTGACTAGTTTTGTTCTACAATAGGACTGGATTGATTTTTTGTCTAATACTATTGCAAAATTTGACTTTTCTGCGATTTTCTTAAGTTTTTGTAAATCATCTTTTAAAGTTGTTTCGTTAATGATTGCTGCTGGAAGATGGTTATTTTTGCAGGAAGTAAATAACTGGCTGAGTTTGGCATTTTCAGTGACTAAGCCAGCGTGAAGAGTTCGAGCTGTATCGAAGATGAGTTCGCATCTGGCTTCAATAGTTATCTCGTTATTCTGGTTTTGAATAGCGTCTTTTAGTGCTTGAACTTTTTCTTTTAGGATTTTTGAATTTTCAAATTCGATCTTTTCAAAGTTTTTAATATCGTTTGTCACATTTAAGAATGCGCGTTTGGTTGAGTTACTGCTTTAGTCCAACAGTAATTTGTTGCTTTGTCTATTCCCACTATGACAAATTTCTTTTCGTTATTGGTGTTAAATTTTCCGATGAAATCAATTTTGATATGTGCAAGGGGTATGCATTCTTCAGGATTAATTGGTTTCAAGTATCCATATTTTCCGTTAATGTTCTTATTAATTTAACACTGATGGCACGAACGTACATGACTCCAGACTATTTTAGGCATTTGTGTAAAGTAGTATCGAGCACGAGTTTTGGCAAGAATTTTACAAATTTCAAAATGTCCTATCCCACTTTGACTCTCATGACATATGTTCAGTACTTGAGGTATGAGGGAGTCAGGAATTACTGGTATGGCATAGTGATATACAGAGTGATCATTATTTTTCCATAAAATTCCATTTTCATCAAGGAAAAATGGATTTAGGTTGCGTGATCTTCTGATTTTTAAATTTTTTCTTAACTTTTTTTCGTTGCCACCTTCTAAAATTTTTATTATCATACCCCAATATTTATCTTCACGTTGTAAATCCCATAAATTGTGGATTTCTTGATCTGTTATATTAATTGGGTTTTCTATTTCTGAATTTTCTGAAAGTTCTGAAAGTTGAGAATTTGTAGATGCATCGGAGTTTCCAGATCTTTCTGAAATATCGGAGAGGATGGAACTTCGATCGTCTTCCGAATTGTCACTTTCCACATCTGCTTCTTTTTCTTTCTTTTTCATACTACGCGTTATTGCTTTGATTTTTTTCTCTTGTTTGACAATATTTGGAGGATCAGGTGTTCCTTCTGGTATTATGAATTGACCGTTTCGGAATTCTGCATAAATGTCTTCTTCTTCTTCTTCTAGATGGGATAGATAGTCAGCAATTTTATTATTTTCACCTTTGATGTGTCTGATTTTAAATGTGAATTCTCCTAATTTCGAAATTAACCTATTTAGTCTTGCGTTTGGTTTTTTCATTCGACTTTGGTATGTTAAAGGTTCATGATCCGTAAAAATATTAAATTCTTTGTAGACTAAAAATTCTCTGAAATATTCGCAAGTTTCAGTAATAGCCAACATTTCTAAATCAAAAGAACATAAGTGTTGTTGATTCTTGGGAATTTTCTTTGAGAAATATCCTATAGGGTGTGGTTCTTTTGTTTTTCTGTCTACTTGCATTATTACTGCTCCTATGGCTGTTTTTGATGCGTCGACTTCGATGTATGTTTCAGCATCAGGATCGTAGATTGTAAGAATTGGATCTGACGTAATCAATTCTTTTATTTTGTCGAAGGCTTTTTGTGCTTCGTCATTCCATGCTATTTTATTATTTGCTTTAACATTTTCTTTCCTTGTTAAGTCTGTTAATGGTGCTGTAATTTGCAAAAAGTTCTTTATCATTTTCCGATAATAATTCGCTAAACCAATAAATCTTTTTAGTTGACATAACGTTTTCGGTGGTTGGGCTTCACAAATCGGTTTGATGTTTTTATCTAACGGTTCTAATTTATTATATGAAATTTTATGTCCTAAATATTCGATACTTTTATTGGAGAAGCTACTTTTACTGGTTTTAATTAGTAAACCTGCTTCGACTAGTACTTTAAGGACTTCTTCTAAATTTTCTAGTGTTTCTTCAAATGTTTGGCCAAAAACACAAATATCATCTAGATAGACCAAAACTTTGTCTTCTAGGATATGGTCAAATAAGTCAGTCATGGTTTTTTGAAAAATGCTAGGGCTCGCGCTTCATCCCATCGGAATGGAGTTAAATACGTAGCTTACTCCTCCAACATTTATTCCTGTTACCGCTTTTGATTCTTCATCAAGGGGAATTTGGTAATATCCCTGATTAAGGTCGATTGTTACAAAGTATTTTTTATCTCGTAACGCATCCCAAATTTCAGGGAGACGAGGTACTCTACTCGTATCCTTTTTTACTATTTCTTTTACGCCTCTATAATCTACCAATAATCTATAAATTCCGTTTGATTTCTTCTTAACAAATACTAGGCTCTCATATCTAGAGCTTGCTCTCTTAATAATACCACATTCTTCAAATTCTTTAATTTTCTTTCTAATTTCTCTTTTTTCAAAAATTCCCATATGGTAATTTCTACGTTGAATTGGCTCGTCTGTTTTCAAGTAGACATGTGCCGGTTTCAATTTTGTAGGTTTTACCTTGGCAGGTTCTTCTGTAAATATATAGATATATTTTTTTAGAACGCTTACTACTGCCTGTTTTTCTTCCTTCATTAAATTCTTATTAATATTCACTTTTGTTCCTTCATTGTCGTGGATAACGCTGTCATCAGATCGGGTTATGCGGACAAGTTTTAGCATATCAACCTCCTCACCTTGGTTACCCACAGTATCCACCGACGTAATGAGTTGGATGCTGGGTTGGCCACGGCGGACGGAATTGGTCTGACGGTCCCACATAGTCGGCTGTCGAAGCCTATAGCATCCTAAAACTGTCCCTTGTGCGATCTGGGTGTTGAAGTGCGGACTGTAGAATCTTAAGGCTGGCCATCCTAAATCATCGACAATATATTCGCCTTCTAAACCGTAACTTGTTAAAAACCACTCATCTGGATCTGCTTTTCCCATATCTGGATCCAGGTTTACACAATATTCCTTATTTACTTCTATGCAGAAACTTTTGTCTGCTCTAATAAAACATTCGCAATTTTCCTCCTTAAACTTAATTATACTAAATGTTTCACACTTCCATGGCGGTTCTATTCTAAATAATTTCTTACTAAACAAAATATCGGCATTATGTCGATCTAAAAAGTCGTATCCGAGAAGTAAAGGTGTGGTCACCTCAGAGGTTACATATGCTTCCGCATCAAGGAGGAGGTCACCCATTTTTATGGTGATTTCTACGACTCCTATGACGATTATTGCTCTGTCGTTAGCGGCTACCATACATACTCTTGCAGGTCTGATCACATTATCCTTTACAAGGTCATGTTGTACAAGCGTCACTTCCGAGCCACTGTCAACTGTTCCCTGTGTTTCATACTCTTCACGGCTCACAATGTTGCAGGGGACGATTAATTTACGTCTTGCCCTGACTAATTTCATCGATGCACTACGGATATGAATTTTCCAATTATGTGGCACGTGTGGATCTAACACTAGGAGAGCAGCGCAGTCTGGATGATGGACGTTGCTATTACAAGCCCAAAAGTCATTGCCATTAACTGGTAGAGAGCAAACGGGCTCTACTGCAAGTTTTTTGGCTGTTGGGTGAAGTTTCGTTGTTGAATGCTTGGGACTACATCCGGAGTTCGCAAGTTGTACGAAGGTAATGCATAATTTGTCGCATTTGCCCATGGTTGTGGATTTAGGATTGGGGCATTATATGCCTGTGCATAACTATTTTGTTGTGGTGTTCCATAAATGTTAAACAGTTGACCAAAATTTGATGCAAAGTTATTACCATTAAATTGTGGTGGTCTAAAATTCCTTTGCAGGAATTGAGGTGTAGCACGATTAGGTAGTCTACAATCTCTAGAAAGATGTCCCCTTCTTCCACAATTGAAGCAATTTACTTCCCTTGGAGGATATCTATTGTTATTCTGAGGACGATAAGATTCTCTCGTTTGTTGTCTATAAGAATTTTGATTATTCTGTGAACGATTAGGTTCTCTTTCTCTAGACTGTCTTCTTCTTGGATTATTATCATTAATTTCATTATTATTATTATTATTTAGGTTTCTCTCTCTACGAGGTCTATTTTCTACATTTTCATTTTCCATTGTCTGATTTCTGTTTTGGTTCTGATTTCGTTTATTGACATTTGGGGGTTTCCATCCTGCCTCTACCAATGCCACAATAACAGGGTCTGTTGGAGATATAGGTGGGGTGACTGGTTCCACTGGCTCTTTTTTCTTGGGAGCTTTACCCTTCATCATCTCCTCCATCTGTTTTGTTAATTTGGCGATAGTTTCTGTTGCTTTATTCAACATCTCTTCCGTTTTCTGAACATCGGTTAAGTCTAAAGCTTTTTCTTTAAATTCTTTCCAATCCGTAAATGTTTTTGAAATTTCACACTGTGTTTGGAGATTTTTGGATGCAAAGAATTTCCTCATTTCTCCTGTTAGTCTGGGGAGTAAGAGGTCACAGATTTTCTTCTGACTTATTGTAGCATCGAGTTGTTTGTAGAGTCGGAAAAATTTTGGTACATTTGTACTGAAATATGTATCGTCAAATTTTAATGATTTGATACGTTTTTTTACTGTATTTTCATCCTTTTTAAAGATACGTGTTAAAATTTTCTTTACTTCTGACCATGAGGTTTCTGGGGTTATTTCATTTTCAGCCGCGAATAGTTCGAGAGCTGTACTACGGAGGGTTATATTCAGATTTCTTATCATTTCATATTCGGTTGCTTCGAAAGTTTTTGCCTGAGTTTCGTATTCAAAGAGGAATTCAAGAATGTCTTCGTCGGGGCCATTTGAAAAATGGCTTGGAGTCCATCTTTCTGATCTTTTCCAAAAATTATTCATCGCTAGATTATGTTGCGTGTAAGCGTCGTTTGCTGCCGCGTATCTTTTAGTGAGACAAATATAAAAGAACGTGGTGTTTCCCGTTCGTCGCCATTAGCCGAATGACATCGTTCGTTATTTCTTGTAACGAACTTGTCTGTGTTGCCTGTGTTTGTGTAAGTTGGTAACGTTTTGATAGGTTTGTTCTCCTGACGTCATGGAGTCGATCAATGACGTCAGTGAGATAACGATATTGTATCACATTATTGTTATCGAATCGTGTACGACACCGTCGTTCACGATACTCGGGGGGGAAGTCTCAGTCTATCCCATTTTCCCTTCCGTGTAGAAGTCATCGAGGAATTGTCTATTATTATTCTTAATTTGTTTGTTTTTTTTTGTTTTTTTTTTTGTATTGTATTGATAGGTTTGTTGTGTGATGGTTAGTGTGTTTGTTGTCTGTGAATTGTTTATTGACGTTATAATAAATAAATAACAAGATATACAAATTATAAACTCGTTTATTTTATATACAAAATAACAATGCTTAATAATTATGGAAACAATAATATATAAGGTTTAGGAACGATTGGTATCACATATTTTGAATGTTTAATTTGACTTGAGGAACGTTTATTTGTTAAATTTATTTAATATATTGGTAAATGTTGAGATCTGCCTTCTTCTCTTGTTGTTTGAAGGTCTATTATCACAGTTAGTTTCCAGTTTGAAGTTCTATGATCACAGCTAGTTTCTTGTATGATGATTCGTGTTCGGCGTCATGCTTCTGATGTTATTCTATTCTGGTTTGTCTCTTTCTTTCAGGTATATTTGTGATTCTGTGAAAGGAATAAAATGCATTATTTTATATAATCATTGTTTGTTAATAAACACGTCAACTGCATCGTTTTTCCTTCTGTGAGGATAAAAGATGGTTGGCTAGTGTTTATATTGTTGGTTTGTTACATGTCACCTGCTTCTCCAATCTTTATATTGGTTCCACAGTGGGTCCTCTGGTTGCAAACTTGGTCTGTTTTGTTTATAAGTCTACCCAGAGTAGATTCTCCTAAAGACGGTCTGAGCTACGAATTATTTATGATAATTCGTAGATGTTATGTTTTTTGAGCCACTACTTTTGTGTGTGGATGTTGCAAGGCGGCTTGAGAATTTAGCTCTAATGGTGCTAAATATTTAAGGGGTCTGGTGGTAAGTGTTCCGTTTGGAAACATAATGGAGGCTGATCTTATAATTTGGTCTGGGGATTTATGTAATTCTTTAATTACTGCAAGTTGTGGTTTGTTGGGTGTGGATGCGATGTCAATGACGTGTACTAAATCTCCGATTTTTGGTAAATCGTCATTTGTATGGTAATTATTTGGTATCGGTTGTGGTTGTTTGTCCCTAAGATATGTGAGGTAATTTTGTTTCCATTGTATCCATAAGTTTTTTAGGTATGTTTGGTCTATTTTCCATATGTGTTGTAAGTGTTTTTCTGTTGGTGTATGGTTGACATTTGGTTTGTCTGATTGTAGTATTGTGTGTTGAAAGTTTGCGTGAAGAAAGTTGGCTGGTGTAAGGTATGAGTATGTTGATGTTTCTGATTCTGGGCATAAAGGTCTTTCGTTAATCATTATTTGTAGTTGTTTGATAGTGATGTGAAATGTGTGTATGTATATGGGGTGGTGTCCTACAGTCTTGTAGTAAGATTGTTTGATAATGCCTATTAGGCGTTCGTAAGTGCCTCCATACCATGGGGCTTTAGCTGGTATAAATTTCCATTGTATGTTATTTTCGTATAAATAATTTTGTATTTTATTGTTATTTGTTATATTGTTCCAAAAGTTTGTTATGTTTGTGTTGATGACTCTGAATTGTGCCGCATTATCAGACAGTATTACTTTGGGTGTTCCTCTGTCTGCGAAAAATGAGTGAAATGCACACCAAATTTCCTCTGTTTGTAAAGATTTGATAGGTATTAAATATACTGCTCGTATAGTGAGGCAGGTGAATATGAGAATCCATCTTTTGGATGGTGATGTTGATGGTGAAATTTGCTGTGAACGTTGTTTTATTATTTTATTATATGTATAAAATGGTCCAAATATATCGACCCCAGTGTGTGTGAACGGATGAGCCTTCTCATTAAGTCTGAAATCTGGCATGGTTGAAAAGGGCGGTTGTTTATAGGGTTTTCTTGAATGAATTTTACATTTATAACAATTTTTTCGAATCGTTGATATGACTAGTTTGTTTATGCTTGTTGTGAAGACAATTTTTTCTAAATTTTGCGACCGTATATCTGGTTCCACTATGGTAACCTTTTTCATGTATGTATAATATTATTAATTTAGTTAAGTGTGATTGTGGGGGTAATAAATATGGTGTATAAGTTTGTGTATGTAATGTATGTGGAGGTAGGTAATTATGTAATCTGAGCATGTTGTCTTTGTCTAATTTTATGTGAAATTTTTTGAATATTGCGTATGGTGGTGGGTCTGTTTGTTGCAATTGTTGGAATATGGGTTTACAATATTTTCTTTGTTCTGCATTTATGAAGATAGTTAGTATCTGGAAAAATTGGTAATTTGTGTGAAGGTATGGTATTGTAAGGGATTTATTGTTTGCTGTTTTTTCTCTAAATTGTTTTAATGCTTTTATCGTAATTTGGAAGGTCTTGATTAATTTTTGTAATGAAGAGAATTTATAAAGGTCTAGGTCAAATGGTGTTAAGTTTTTACCATATATATACGTGATGAATGTATTTGTGTTTTGTGATGTAGAATTTGTGATTATCTCTTCGTGATCTAGGTGTGGGTGTGAATGTTGTGTTTTTGATGTATTGTCAATTATTTCTTCGTGGTCTATATCGGGATTTGTCTTGTTGTTGTTGGTTGTTTCCGATATTTGTTCGTAATGTGGGATTTTGTATGTTCTAGATTGTGTTTGTCTGTGTTTACGTGTATATGTATGGTCATTATATGTGTTGTTTAATATTGTTTCATTAGTGTATGGTTGGGCGTAGTCATGTAAGGATTCTGCTATGGTACAGAAAGTTTGTTCGTGTTGGTCTTCTGTCTGGATTTCTGAGGTTTCGTCTTTTAATGTGTGTAAATCCGTTTGTGGCCATTCTGTTTTTTCTTTTGCTAGCCATTCTGGTCCTGTGAACCATTTTGATTGTGTTAAGGATGTTAGGTTTGCTCCTCTGGATCCTATGTCTGCTGGGTTTTCTTTGGTTGGTACGTATTGGTATAGTGTGTTTGGGATTGTTATGATCTCTTTAACTCTGTTTTGTGTAAAGGGGGGTAGAATTTTTCTTTGTGTGAGCCAGATGAGTACGCATTTACTATCGGACCATAGGAAGGATGGTTTGTTATGTGATATTTGTAATGTTTCTCTAAGGAATTTAATGAGCCGTGCTCCCAGTAATGCTGCTATTAGTTCTAATTTTGGTATTGTGTGTGTTTTTGCTGGTGTTAGTCTGCATTTGCCTATCAGGAATCTTAATGTGTGTATATTGTTTGTTTTGTATCTTAGATATGCTACTGCTGAATATGCTATTGCGGAGGCGTCTACAATATGTGAATTTCTGCTTGTTCTGGTATAAATGGTTTTTGAAAAAATTTTCTTTGGAAACATATGTCGTTACATTTGCTTATGTCTGTTATAATGTTTTCTGCTATTGGTATTAAGGAGAGTGGTAATGGTGTGTCCCATTCTTGTTTTTGGTCCCATAAGGTTCGTACGAAGGCTTTTGCTGGAACTAATAATGGTGCAAACCAGCCTAGTGGGTCGAAAATCGCTGAAAAATTACTTACAAAGGTTCTTTTTGTATGTCGTTCTGGTATTTTCATTTTTGGTTTTAGGTAGAGTATGTCTTTTGTGTAGTCCCATTGAATGCCTAGTATTTTAACAGGTGGTTTTTGTATTGCGTTTTTGTCTGTAAAATGTGTTCGTAATTCTGAGTCATTGGTTGCCCATTGTGCTAGTTCCATGGAAATGTCATTAAAAGTTTTGTTAGATGCATTGTATAATTTGAGTGCTTGTTCGTTTGTTGAAACTGATGTGATTAGGTTGTCTACGTAAAAGTGATTTGTTAGAATGTTATAAAATTGAGGGATAGTATTTTGAAAGTGATATAGTAATGTTGCTGCAAGTAAAAATGGTGATGCTATAACACCAAATGGTACTCTTTTGAATCTGATGATTATAAGATTGTGGTTTGCTAATGGTTTGTTCGGGTCTTTGAGCCATAGAAATCTTGTGACGTCTCGGTCTGATGGGTTTAATTCTAGTTGTAAAAATGCTTTCCTAATGTCTGCACTTATACCAATTGGGTTTAATCTGAATGTTATGAATAGTTTTACGAGGTCTGCGAGAAGTTTTAATCCTTTATGTATACAATCATTCATTGAGTGGTTTGCTTTTTTAGTTTTTGCTGATCCGTCAAAAACTATTCTAATCGGGTGTGTGAGTTTGGTTGGGTCTATTAGTCCGTGATGTGCTAAGTAATGTACTGGTTCTGATGTATGTTTGTTGTTGACTACTTCTATTATATCATTTTTGAATAGTTCTTGGAAGTATGCATCGTATTTTTGGAAAAATTCAGGTGAGTTACGCATATGTGGTATTTGGCTTTTAAGTCTGCTGAATGCTAAGGAGTAGTTGTCTGGTAATGGGGGTGGATATATTTTCCATGGCCATCGTACTTGGTACCTTCCATTTACGAGTTTTATGTTTTTGTAAAATAATTCTATTGCCTTTTGTTCTTCTTGCTCTATTGTTAGGTCTGGTGTTGTTATCCCTATTGTTTCTAATTTCCATAACTTTTCTACGTCTAGTTCTGATGAGAAATATATGTGTTCATTTTTAGTTGGCTGTTGATTATCTGTTAATTGTCCAGTTATGTGGAATCCGAAGTTTGTTTCAATTAGTTGTATTGATGGTGATATATGTGTGATTGATTTAATAAATTGCCACATGTATTCATTCCCGAGTAGTATGTGTATTTGTGATGTCGTTTTTAATGTTTGTGCGAATCGTAAGTCTTTATATTTTGGGTATGTTCGTTTAATTTCTTTTATGTTTTGCGTGTCTAATTTGTTAGATATGTTTTGTACTGTCCTAGCTATTATGTTTGAGAATTTTTGTGTGCCATATTCTATTTCAAAGGTGACAATATTTGTATGGAATGTTTGTGTTGTTTGATTTTGTATTCCTGTTAACTTTAGGGAATGTGTGTCTATGATTGGTAGTTGAAGTGTTTGTATGGCAATGTTTTCTATTATATATGTTTTAGTGCTTCCTGAATCAAAGAATGCATTTATCGGATGTGTTTGTAGTGTTTGAGGGTTACGTATGTTTGTGCAGAATGTAAGAAATTTACTATTTGTAGATAGGATTGTGAATAAATTTAACTTACTTGGTATTGGTGGTTGGAGAACTGTTTCTTCGATTTGCGCCAATGTTGATATGGTCTGTTCGATTGTCGTTGGATTAGTCTCTGTAGTAGGATAGTGTCTGTTTTCTCGGTTCTGGAGGTGCTGCAAGGAAGTTAGATTATTAGTATCTTGTACTACCTGTGTTTTTGTATTGTTTTCTTCTTGCTTACGTGGTGGGAATTTGGTTTGTAGTTCTATGACTTTTTCTAAGTATCGGTTTGCTTCCTGTTTGGTTAGTGGGTACGTGATTCTGGGACATAGGGCTGAGTGGTGTGCACTGGTCTGTTGGCATTGGAACCATCTGCATCTCCGTTGTGGTTGGTTACAGTGATCTGCCGTGGCTAAGATTCCGCATTTGGGGCATAAATTATATTGTCTGAAGTATGTACGTCTGTTTTCTAGTGTATTGTAGCTTTTATGGCAGCAGAGGTAGCTCCAATGTGGTCCTTTACAGAACATGCATCTTTGTTTCGTCGGTATTGCTGGGAATCTGTACAGTTGTTCTGGAATACTGGTGTCCGGGTCTGTTTTTGCATGATATACTGGAACAGAAATTTCATCTATATCGTTATCTATGTAGTGTTCTGGCGAAGGTTTACCTTGGTCGATATTTGTATGAAAATTGGGACTGCTTTTAAGCTGTGCTTGGGTTTCTGTTATATTTTTATTGTTATTAGGTTTATTATATTGCGGTCTATTATGTTGGCGTCTGTTAGGATTGTTATATGTTCTGTCTCTATAGTATGTGTTATTTTGTTGTTGTGTTTCTTGCGTTCTGTATATTTCTTTTGTTATGTCAGGCTTTTCCGTTAAGTCTCTTGTTTTAATCTCTTGGTATACTGCTTCTAGAACTGCTTTTGAGTTTGGTTTAGATATATCTATCCTGTTGGAATATGAATTTCTTGGAAATATTCTTAGTAATGTTGGAAAGGTGAGGTCGTCTGTTAATTCTGGTACGAAGTCATGTATTGTGTCTAGTAACATGCACGTTTTGTCGTATGTGGTGCGTAAACTTTCTTTCGTATTTTGTGCTAGAGGTATGTTATTTAAAGTTTGCCATAGTTCTGACCGCAGTCTGGATTCGTCGCCGAATTCGTCGTGTAAGTATTGTAGTCTTCTAAAGTAGCCTTGTTCGTTATGGCCTAATGTTGTTAGTCTTTGTTTAATGTTTTCAGGCATGGCATCTTCTAATATTTTACATTTCTGTGGTGTTATAATGTCTTCTCGTATATGTATGTATTTCATGAAGGATGTGATGAAGTCTGGGTATGATATACGTTTGCCATTGAATTTGGGTAATTTGTATTTTGGCATCTTGAGAAAACATGATTGAGTTAATGTTTGTGATCCAATGGGTATTTCCCAAACTTTTGGTATGTAAAGTGTGTTCTTTAGTAACGTTGGTTTTTGTGTATTTTTTGTATGTTCTTGTTGGTTGTTTTCTTGAGTTATTTGTTCCATTGTTATTTCTGTCGGTTGATGTGGAATAACGTTTGTGGGTTGTTTGTTAGGGTTTTGTATGTGTGTATTATATATTATGACCCGTCTTTGTGGTAGTATATTCATGTTCGTTTGAGTATTTCGTCTCGTAGGAGTTAAGTCAAGTGGTGTTGTTTCGTCTGTTGTGTTTCGTATCTTTGATTTTTTTGTTTCTATGATCGGTGTTTGTGGTGTTTGATCGTCTTTATAAGTCCATTTTGATGATCGTTTCCTTATTGGTGTTTGTTCAAGGGTTATTATAGGGATATCTGGATTATTACCTGGAGGTGTTGTGGGTCTGTATCTGTCTCCAGATCCTGAGCGGTAGTATCCGGTGGAGCGAGGACTTTGCATTTCCTCGCTGGATGTTCGTGAGACTGTTCGTTGACGTTTGCTTGGTGAGTTGGTGATGTTTGTTTCGCAGTAAATTTCAGGAGGTTGTTTGGTTTGTAAATATTGTTGAGCATGTTGTTGTTGTAGTTTCCTTGCAGTTTGTAATTCTTCAAATTCGTTATTAAGTCGAGTAATTTGAATTGTAAGTTCTTCTTTGATGTCGTAAATTTTTTGATAAAATTGTGTGTCAGCATCTGTAGGGAGGTTATCTAGGTCTGTTAGTTGAAATTGTAATGTACTGAGAAAAATACGTACGTCTGCCGATTGGTATACGGCTACGTTGTATGTTCTGGCTTGTTGTATTTTGTTTTCTGCTCTTGTCATTGATATTTCTATATATGAACGTTGGGGGCTTTTAAACGTTTGTTGTGTATGTTGTAGGTTTGTTGTAGTATAGTAGGTTTGTTTTTGTGGTTCATGAATTGGTTGTGTTTGCGTTATGTTAGGTGTAGGTAGCGTTACGTATGGTTTATTAGCTGTTGTTAGTAATGCCATTGTCGTAGGTCTGTACCTTGATACTTGTTGACTGTCCGTGAATGCTATGGATGAGTATGTCTGTTGAGGATTTGGTTTCGTTACTGTGTGTGTCGCGGTAGTTGGTAGAGTTATCGTAATTGATTTTGTTACTTGTGTGGGTTTGTTCGGTTCTAATGTTACTCCTGGTGTGTTTGTTTGATTTACTGCTTTTTGTTGTGGGTTTGTTATCGTTGTTGATAGGTTACGGGTGAGCGGTGATGGATGTTGCCTGGGTTGTTCTGGAATTTTTAAAGGTGATGGGTGTGCGTCTACATCTGGGTTTGGATTTCCTTGCTGGGTGTCTGCTGGTTCTGTGTTTTTTTGTTTCTTTTTCCCCATTGTTGGATCTGCGAAACAAATATCTTGTTAATATATGACGTTGATTTATGTTTCACGCACGTGGAATTTGATCTAGCTTATTACATTTATCTCACTTGTTTATATAGATAAGTTCTATGAATATGCTCTGTAATAAAGTTCACTGTATTTATTGTGTTTAATTACTTACGTCTGTTTTGTTCTGTTATGTCCGTTGTGGACATGCGTTTGCGCTGTTTAATGGTCGTTTGTATCTTCTTTATTCTTCCTACTGTTTCACAACCGAACACTTGCCGAACACCAATACGCAAATTCACTTAAATCACAAAATAAAACGCTTTTCGAGGACCGTATTTGCTCTGTTACCATTTAGTGAGACAAATATAAAAGAACGTGGTGTTTCCCGTTCGTCGCCATTAGCCGAATGACATCGTTCGTTATTTCTTGTAACGAACTTGTCTGTGTTGCCTGTGTTTGTGTAAGTTGGTAACGTTTTGATAGGTTTGTTCTCCTGACGTCATGGAGTCGATCAATGACGTCAGTGAGATAACGATATTGTATCACATTATCGTTATCGAATCGTGTACGACACCGTCGTTCACGATATATCTTGCTTGTTGTTGTTGCAGAAGCAAGCGTGCGTTACTTTCAGCGATGTCTTCTGGGGTCATATTATTAATTTCTGTTTTTAGAAAAGGGTTGTTTTTATTTTCAATATTTATTATATTTACGTACGCGGGTTCTTTTTGATCGAGAAATTCCACGCGTATCTCTGGGGGTAATAAATTGATAGGGTTGAAAAAATTTTCTGCAGATGAATCTGGAATTTTATTTTTATTTTTTTCTATATTCTCTGGGCTTTGTACGTGAATTTGGACTGAATGTTGAATTTTGGTTTGTGTGGACTTTCCCTGTCCTTGAGGGACTAGTGGCAACAAATCAGCACTAGACTGTGAGGGTCTGTTGACAAAAGTTTGGTTTAGTATTGATTGCTCTCCGAGGAAGATTTCGTCTTCGTCGTTTGGGAGAGAGAAATCAGATGTAACCAAAATTAATTTTTTAGGTGACACGTGGTGTGAATCTTTAGACAAGAGTTTTTCAAAACTGGAACTAAGACTTCGTCTCGCTAGTCTTCTTTCCATTTCTTCTTTTTTCTTTTTCTCTATTTCTAACTTTTTTCCTTTAGTTTCTAGATCTTCTTCTTCTGTATCGGAGAAGATTTCTTCTGCTTCGTTGGGGTCTTTATTTTTTATACTTCTTGTTACCCTACGATAACTTTTACTTTCCTCGATTAATTTATCAAAATTACTTGTTCTCTCGAATTTCTCGGTGTTGGGGTTTGAGTATAATATATTTAACAACCAGTGTTTAGAATGTTTACCTTTGTATAATTTTTTCTGAAGTTTGATACGTGTTCTACCTTCTATCCTTTTTAATTTAGCTGCTTTTAGCACATGATAGAGGAACGAAGTGGACACTCGACTTCCCCAATGATTATCAAGGAGTGGGTAATTTTCTTCTTCAGACAAATTCTCACATAAATTTTTAGGATGGTTTTTGGATTCTAAAATATTGTCTTCGGCTTTCGAATCTAAAATATCCGGGAGTGATGCACTCGTACTTTCACTTTTCTCAGACATTCGCGAGGGTTGGGAAATTTTACATTTTACAATATTATTTACGATATCAATAACAGTTTCGAATTTTTCCGAATTAATGGAAGATAATTTTATAATTTGCTTACAGTTTGATGACGGATAATTTTTTGTAGTATTCTCTAGTTTATCGGAAGGTTTGTTCCAATTGAAACTGTTGGTGAGTGACTTCTCGTTCTCTGCACTGTGGTTTTGGATACCGCTTGGGCTGACTTTGTTTCTTTTTGATTTCAGGAACCGGTTCTGGATTTTCGATCTATTTTTAAGTTTATTTTTAGATTTGTTTTTTGTTATTAATTTTCTTTTAAGTGATTTATTTTTAT